>JANHFX010002960.1:0-35517 GCA_027560015.1 Chloroceryle amazona
GCTCCTTTCTCCGCTTCTTCTTGGCAGCCAGTTTCTCCTAGAGAGAGAGCGATCCGTTAGTCAGGCCCACCGCCCGGCCAGGGCCTCCCCCACCCCCCTTAACGGCCGCCTAGCCGGGCTCTCCCCTCACCTTCCTCTGCTGCTGCTTCCAGCGCAGGAACATAAAGTGCCGCCGCTGCTTGTTCTTGATCTCGGACACGCTGAAGGTCGGAGGGAAAAGAACCCGCTCCGGGGCCGGCGGCCCTCCGCCCTCCACCGCAGATCCTGGCGGGCCGCTGCCATCCCCATCCCTGGCCCTGGCCCCGGCCATGCTGCCGCCGGGCAGGAACCGACCCCTCACCCCTGACCTCTGCCCTGACCGCCAGCACAGCGCGCGCTGCGCCTGCGCCGAGGGAGCGAGTGGCGGTTGGGCGGGGCGCGAGCGGAGCGGCGCTGAGGGAGAGCGGCCTCGCGCTGCGGCAGCCGCCTCCTTTCTTCCTCCTTCCCGCCGAAAGGGCGGCCCTGGCTCCAAGCCGGGAGCCGCCGTTCCCAGAGCCCAGGAGACGGGGCTGGGTCGCGGGGAAGGGTGGTTGTCGCCGAAGGACCCAGCCCCGTCCCCCTCCTCCCGGCAGCGCGCCTGGCCGAGCTGTTGCTTCGCTGTACGTACCTGCAGAGCGGCCTGAGCTCCTGGCTTAGCAGCCAACAGACCGGGAGATAGTGTTTAATACAAATTCTCACTGCAGTGTAACTTATAATAAAAATGGGAAGCTTTGAGCGTGACCACCAATGGATTTTCATAATTAATAGTAACGCCATGATCCAGTAGTGTGTTCCCGTGTCCGTGTTTCACATATCAGACATTTGCTCACATGGAGTTAAGCTGTGGGGAGCATCTGCTTAAAAAGAACCTTAGGGTATTTTTAATGGTGATGTTCCTGAAAATTGTTCTATTGAAACCTGTTAAAACTTTGGTCAAAATGAAATGCGAACCACTGCCACTAATTAAGGAGATTTAGTTCCTGTAAAGCTAGAAATGAGGTTTTGTGTGCCTGAGCAGAAGGTGTTTCTGCACAGCAAAGGCTATTCTACAGAAACTGAGTGCTCAGGGAATTTGGAGGGGGGTGCCTGGGCTACATTAGAGGCGTTTTTAATCTCAAGACTGCAAAATTCGGAGCCTCAGTGGGGCTGATTAGTGCCATTTGTCCCGAGGATTGTCTCAAAGCTTGGAATATGTCTCCTAGTTTTATATGCGGATACGATTTTGCATTACTAAGTTTCTCCTGCTATAAAAGAGTGGAAAAGAAATCTGTTAAACACATGAAGATAATGGAAAAAGATCTAGAAATAACCTGAACTAGGCAACTTCTCAAACCTACTTCTGTCCTATAAACGAATTTAACTCTGTAACTTGCTTCACTGAGGTTATTTCTACTTAACACAGATGTAAACGAAAGATCAAAGGCTTCATTATGCACAATCCCATATTTTTCTGGCCTCGCTCTTCGTTTTTTGTCAAGAGAAAATATTTCAGCTATCCTTAGAGCCTTAAGGATAAGTAGTTTCCATGGTAATTGAGGTTTGGGGGATTTAGTGGAGAATATGTTAACCGAGGACTCTCAGTAACTATCTCCCTACCCGATTCAAGTACCAGAGATTGCAGGGGTATCTGAAAGCCATTAGCAGGGGGGTTTCGTCACAGCTGCTAGCAGAGCCAATAAAGAGTTCTGATTTATTTGTCATTCCAGTTTGCAATGGTGTTTTTGTTGGGATCGTTGCAAACCGATGTGCAGCGTAATTGCGTGAAGCTCGACGAGTGCTTACGCGTGGCAAAAACACATTATCTTTCTCCCTCCCAGCAAGAGGGAAGACAACCTCCTAATATTATTCAAAGACTCTACTTCTAAAGACTTATAGGAACAAAATAATGATAGACACTAATGCAACAACTTCCTAGGGCAGGGGAGGGGCAATAAATAGACACCAGAAACCCATTGCGGACTTGGTAAAAATAAGGTCACTAACAAGGTACTATTATAACTTCAGTGTTAGGTCCAACTAGTAAATGCATGTATAGTAGTAGCTTAATTTCTTCACAGAGAAGGTTCCAGGGTCTTTTGCTTATTTTAGCTGTGAACTCTGTTCTGTGCAAATAACATTTTAACCAGAAGGCTGCTTGGTTAAAAAAACCCCAAACGAACAAAACCCACACACGCACAAACCCCAGAAACCCAAACAACCACCCTCAAAACAGCAACCAAAAAGAAAAAAAAAGATCAGAAAACACCAGAAGCTTTGATTTGTGTAAACTAACAAATACGTTCTGCAGTGGAGAGTGATAAATGAAACATCTGTTCCATGTCACCACGAAGAATTTCGGAGGAAACCTTTCTGTAAATTTAAACCTTTCTGCCTCAGCTGCAGCAGTGGAAGCATCATTTGGAGTTGTATCAATAGAGCAATGGGGTGGGGTTTTTTTGCTCTTCTGTTACTTTAAACAGTTGAAAACTATTTTGTGATTAAGTTGAAAGGACAAAAAAATCATCCGGGGAAAGGAAATTAAGTTAGAAAATATTTATGGAAGGAAATGAGACAAGAGAGTATGGTGTCTCTGGATTGGTTAGAGAGAGAACTTTTTTTTTTCCCCTTTTTTTAATTGTAATAATGAACACTTTGCTATTTTTCTGGTTTGTGTTTTCCTTAATTTCATTACCTGAAGGTAGAGAGGTCATACTACTGGGCTTCAAGATTCATTATAGTGAACAAAATGCCCCAGAAAATGCAGTGCTCCACATACCCCATGGTCTCTTGGAATAGAGGTACACCCTCCAGGCTTCCTTCTTTCTTCCTATGGAATACTGGTTTCCACTTGCAAAATAAATCACAAAGTTGTTGCACACCTTCTTAAAATGGATTAATTTTTGAATTTGTAGTTACAATTTGTAGTTACAATGCCTTGTTAATGCAGCCAAGTAATTCCCCTTGGAATCGGTGTGCCGGAATTCTTTCTGGTTGTTGTTGAAACAGGTAACCAGAAATTTGCAATAGTCATTTGAAGATCCCAAGATTCATAAACACAGTCTGGAAGTTAATGTCTCAGTTCTAAGGATTCTTGGTGTGTTAGAGTAGAGGACAAGGGAGAAGCAACTGAGGACAAAATCCCCCAAGTTATGCAGCTGGAAACTATTGTCATGGATCTAAAACCGGTGAGGAATGAAGAGAGGGGAAAGACAAGGAACACGAGGTCACAACAAAACATAGATAAGAAGTGAGGTAACTCAAGGTTCCTCCAAGGCCTAGCTTTGCTGAAGTCCATATTTACAACCCTCAAAACCTCTTTCAGGATCCCTAGGCCATCTGAACTTGCCATTGGTGGTGAAGAATACATCTAAACTGTTCCAAGTAGTCTATGCTAGTCAAGCCGAGTCGGAGAGGCTGATGCATTTAAATAGCACAAGGGAACACGGAGCAGCAGTAGGAGCTGGAGCCTCGCAGTACGGCTGCGTGCCGTTGCAGCAGGCATCCTCTGCTCCGCTGTGCAGGAAGGCTAAACTGTCAGGAGCAGACTGCTGAAGTAAGACAAGCGTACTCTTCTTATTCTTGCATTCCAAGCTAGTCCTCCCACCCCTTTGTGGTGCTCTGTGGGTGATGAAGCTGTACCCCAAAGGTCTGGGTTTTGTTATGCCTGTAAGCACCTCAGCCTTCACACTGCAGAGCAGTTAGCACAGCTTTGATCACATCTGAGCCTTACCAGGCGCTTCAAAACAGACGTTCTGTACGGTCTTGCTTGCAGCCTCTCTGGCAGGCATTCTGAGGGGCTGCCTAACAGCACTGACTGTGTAGAGAAGTTACTGAGAGCACCTTTTCTTAACTGGTAGTTCAAAAGTTAAAGTCTTTACATTTGCTACAGAAGACAGGACTTTCCAGCCTCTGGAGGTTGAGAGTAACATCTTTCTTTTGAATGGAACAAGCAAACCACAAGCCTGCAGGTTTTTCAGAGGCGAGAACTGTCTTCATCCTTCCATCTGAAACTATTGCTGCGTGCAGAGCGAGATACAGAAAATGCTGAACTGAATAGCTAATGGCTGGGGGCAGTCTCTTCCTGAAAGGAAGGACTATGGGATTCCTGGTCAGGTCTCAGTATTCTCCCTGTAGTTTACTTTAAAGCAGAAACAAGCTGTAGAGAACAGACTGTAACCAGGTTGGGTCTCTAGGTGTGTGCCATCATCACTGCGCTTAAGAGTCTGGTTCCTTTTATACTGCTGGTCTGATGCGCTCTTGGACTTTTTGCACAGTGAATAAAGGGTAATCTGGTCTCACCAGGGTGGAATATTCAGAGAGCGGTGGGAGATGCTCCATGTGGCAGGGGAATCTGTCTTTGAGCCAACATCTCCTTAGCTGAGGAAAGAATTGAACATAGGCCCACCAGAGTATGCTGTCATATGGAAGCCGGATGGCTCTACCATCACTTTCTGAGAGAAACCTGCACTGTATTCTGGAGAGAGCCTGGGCTGGTGATGACTGTTAGGTGTTATTGTACCAAGCCATCTGGGATCTCGGCTGTGGAAGAGCCTCTTCTTCATCCAGCTAGGCAGAAGCATGAAATAAATGCTAAAGTGCTTACCTTTTCCCAGACTGTTCCCAGACTTGGGCATACCCAGAGCTGTTTCTCCAGGGGAGCATTACATAGGGGAGCAAAGGAAAATTACAAGGTGCCTATGCAGGAACAGCGTAGGTAGTTTTGAAGATCATCTGTTTGGGACTTACAGGCTCGCATTCCTTAGTGGATCTTGTTTACAGTCTTTAATTCCGGTATTTTCAGTCACCTAGGGCAGTCTCGCTGATGGATAAAATGGAGATCATGCTCAATAAAGTTGGGTATTATTTAACATTTCAGGATGAACACTAGATATTGCTGTGTGCTCCCAATGCCTGGCTCCATCCCATAACTCGACATAAAAATTAATTCTTTTCCTGTCCTTTTCTGGTTTACTCTTCTCTGCGGTATCTGAGCTGTGTACAAACATTAGGGTGTTTATTGGAAAGAAGGTACTATGTTCATTATACAGATGGGAAAATTAAACAAGTTTGTCACAACAAAATTTATCAACTGAGATTATGAATTTAGAATGCCCGGCGTAAGACATCCAAAGCTGGATATTTTGAGGATATCTAGCACGGTATGTTCAAACCACAGCTATGTTCAATTAGGTTGCCAATTAACTTTACCCTGCTCAGGATCATTCTCGATATCAGATTCCAGATATCTCAAGTTCAGCAGCCAACAAATGAGTAATGCAAATTTAGTGTCTGTCCCTACAATGAAATTAAAGTTTATTCTACTATGGGTGAATAAGGTGACTAAATGAAATTTTATTAGTCAGTTTTCAACCTGTAATGCCCTTGCTTTTGAGGTTCTTTATGATCTTTGTGCTTTTCTGTAGAAACTCCTAGGTTTAAGAAAGCAAACAATGGTAAAAAAGCATGAGGTCCCCTCTGAATAGCTGTGTGTGAATGTCCTGGTTTAGAGCTCATTAGATTAAAAAAAAAATAATAATAAATTACAGCTACTTTATGTAGGGATGTCAACACAATCTTAAACATGTAGTTATAACCTACATTACAAAATTCCTTCCCACAGGACCTATCAAGATGACATAGCTGGCCATTATCTTCACCTGGGCAGATACACCTGATGAATACTGGGTGTTACTACAAGTCTGTCAGCACTTCTGGTGAGCTAGTAGATTAAAAGGACTAGATAATGCATTAATTGCATGCTGGGGGAAAAAAAATAAATAAAAAAGAAGAAAGAGAAAGGAGTTTGCAGGAGCTTCAAGTACATAAAGTAGGAAACTGGAATATTTCCCAAGCAGAAATTCTATACACAAGAAAATTGTGATTTGATACATTCAGGCTTTTGGAGAAGTTTATCTGATAGCTCCCCATGGCAAAGTGTCAAAGAAACCACCTACTGCTTCCAACCCAGTATTTTGCTGAATTCATTTTGCTGCTTCTGGTGATTGCTGCGCTTTTTGTAAAGAACTGTCCCGTGAAAGGGAGGGCAGTCAATGGCAGCATTTCATCAACTTCGTGGTTATGTAGAAAAACTTGTGTTTCTTGCAGGGGTGTGTCCTCTGTGTTGGAAGGAATGCTAATACCTTCCTGCTGGTGGCACTTACACCTAGTTTGGGCCGCCTCGATATAACATTCCTCCACGTACTGAAGAAGAAAGAGTTTATCCAATATGAGAGCACGACTATTTCTAGCCAGATATTTTTCAGAATATGCTACCTTGTTTTTTCCTTTTATTTATTGACTTCCTGTTATTTTATATTAGGGCACATTATTGCTGTAGTAGAACAAGTTCTTTCAAATACATAGAACTTGGTATAGCAAATAATGTTGCTGCTTTTTCCGCTTGCAGGTGGCTCACAGCTATCTAAGAATTTTCTCCTCGTTCAAAATTATTGCAAGGGAATTTGTAAGTGTTACTATAGAAATAAGGTAACTATATTGTTACAGAGTAAAATGCCTCAAGTGAAACTGTTGTTCATCTTGCAGGTCACTCTTAACTCCACGGTATCGACACAGATTATCAACATTTAAGCAAAGTATATTGCTTAAATATTCTTCTATTTGAATATATTTCAGTGCCCAGCCATATCACTCATTATCTGCTAGTAGATGCTTCCCATTTTAAATGGGAAAAAAAAAACAGGATTCCTTTTCTGCTTGGCATTAGTAAGAAGTCAGAAGTGTTTATAAATGGCTAGTAACACATATTAGTTAGTTTACCATTTTGTAAGATAATATTTGCATAAGAAACAGAAGTTGTGAAGTGATACACGATAAGGATTTATGCCACAGTGTTACAGAACCTTTGGTAAGATGAGCTAACTTGAACGATGTGCATTTTAATATGGTTAATTGCAGGCTAAGTATTTCTAGGAAAGAAAAATGAAGATCACTTGCCTGATGGAGGATTGCATTCTAAAAAGTAGTGATAAAGAAAAGCAATTAAGAGCACGCAGAAATGCTGTCCTGGTGGATCAACGTGGGGAGCATGCTGCAGCAATAGGCATTTTGCTGGTGGAGCTGTATGTCTTGGCCTGATAACGAGACAAAAATTGAGAAACTGGTTAAACAGAACTACATGGTTGAGTTGGGATCTAGAAACCCTTCTTACAGAAGAGACTGAAATTAAAAGCTTAATCTCTTTAGCCCATCAATGAATCACATAAAGGCTAACTCACCTGGTATGACATGAACAGAATCATTGTAATCACAGCTATCTTCAGTTTGAGAGACAAATCTTTTAATAGATGTAGTGTTTGAAAGCTGAGTTGAGACAGTTTTTGATTAAAAACCAAAAGCAAACAAAGAAAGCCCTTCGACTAACTGAGCCTTGGGGAAAAAAAAAATACATGTGAAGTATAGTTGTCACCAGAAAACTTTAAATCAAGATGGTGGATTTTTTTCCAAAGGAACTGTTCTACCTCCACCAGAAATGATGTAGACATCACTTGATCCAATTGTCACCTGTACTGTGCAAAATGCCAGGCTGGAGAATCATGGTACTGCCTTCTGGCTTGAAAATCTGTGATCCTATGAAACATCAAAATGAAGCCAAAAAAGCCTTTCTAAAGGATTTTATAAGAATTTTAGGATATCTGCCGTAATATTCAGATAGTGTGTAGGTAGAGACTGCAAGGAATGGGTATTAAAAATGATGTAACAGACATTTTTCGCTACATCCCAGCAGGGGTTTTTTCCCATTTACATTGCTAAACTTTGGTGAACAGTCCCTAGGAGTGCAGTATCTCTCTTATTTAAGGTCACCCAGCTCCTTTCCCCTGATAAAACTGCGTCTCCTTTCTTTATTGGCTAATCAAATCTTTTAAGACTGATAGTTCCATGCTAGGTGTTCACCTCAGGATAACTTTCTGGAAAGCATATTTCTGTGTTTGGTAGTGATCGTAAGCCACATCAACAGCAAAATGACCAAAGCTAATAAAAACAAATGCTAGTGCAAGAAGTAGTTCCAAAATGGTAGACAGATTAGTGGGATAATTTGGAGATTTTACCAGATTTCCTTCTCTTTTATGTTATAAACTCTCAGTGACAGGACTTTTTTTCTTGTACGTTGATAAAATATGAACATGCTTTTGGTAGTTTATAAATGCTAATCACAAAATAACAAAGGTAATGAACATTGTAAGACATTTAGCTGGCAACATATAATAATACCAGTGTCAGATAAACTCTTTTCCAGTATGCATATGTAGCTCTTATTAATGAAACTCAAGCTGCACCTAATTACTAGTAACAGAAAATCACTGGCGTTTACCTCCCACGTACAGAGCCACACCTTGCCCTCCAGGAAATCCAGAGAGCTTCCCAAGAACTATCCCGAGCCCTGGCCTAGATTTCAGCCTCTTTTATATCATTTTACCGTAGAAGCTCGTCAGCGCCAATCCTGTCTGGTGCACAGGGCTTGAATGAAGAAATGAAACTCATTATGAAACCTTTGTCTAAGTTAGACCTTTTATTACGATAGCTCTTTTGCTTGGTCTCATGGTTCAGGAAGTTTGATGCTCTATGCAGCATAGGTTGATGCTGCAGACTATCTCTAGCCCCTATAGCAGGGGACAAAAGACAGAATGAAAAGCACCATTTCAGTAAAAGTTACCAGAGAAGACATCAAGGCAGGATGTCTTTGGCAGGAGGGAGTTTGGCTGAACGGGTCAAGCCCCATTTTGTTGTTGTTTCTTTAGGAGAGTTTTAAATGGCATCTGAAAAATGCCATCGTTCAGTCTGGTACCGGGATTGGATGCATCATCTGATAGTGCATCTGGTCACGGCCTCTGCAATTCAACTTCAAATGTAAATGTGCAGTACTAGTGCCAGCATGGGATGTAGGAGACCTGTCCCGTCCTTCTTTACAAATGTAACCTCTGATAAGTCCCTTTGTGCCTTATTCTTCTACAAAATAGTGTGAAAGCATTCTTGCCTTACAGCCATAAAGAAGCATAACATATATTCTAGAAAGAGGAACAAGGGCCAAGCAAATCTCCCAGTCCTCTCCTGGGAGGCAGAGGCACTGAAAAGAAGTTGGAGACTCATAGACCGCAATTTCTACTTCCCTGACAAGGTAACTAGATTAGGGAATCTAGCTCTTGATTGCCCAAGCGAGCAAATATTGAGAAAGAATAGAGAGGTTTATATTTCCTCTGTAACTGACACTGATCCAAGGCAAACTGAAATGCTGTACGTGGGGTTTGTGTTCTAAATTAAAAAGAAAAAGGTGGAAAATTAGAGACATTCCATAGGATAGACATGAGACATGATTAAAGAATTAGGATATCCTCCTAATGTGGGGCTCAAGGAGTTACCACCTATTTATCTTATCAAAGAGAAAGTTAATGGGGGCCCTTTGTAGTAAAGGGCCTTCCTGTGTAGTAAATATCCATTTAAAAATACACGGCTTAGCTCTAGCACACAAAGATCCAAGACCTGCCATCTTAATTTATAGTTACCCATAATTAGCCATTGAGAGTTACCCATAATTAACTGTTTACCAAGAATTATGGTAAGTTTTCTGTTGATATTTGTATCATGAGGTGATGTTTTCCCCCTTAAAACGATACAATCTAGTTCAGAGAGGAGCTAGTTCAAGGGAAAACTGCTCTCCATTATACAGGCTGTCAGACTAGAAGATCACACAGGTCACTTTAGGATTCCTAATCTGTTAATTAGATAGTTTACATAAATTCAGTTTAATTGGTTCTGTGATTGTTAATAAACAGTATTTTTACTGTTTCATGTTTGACTGCAGCCTCACCTAATCTCAATTATGTCTTACTGTACATTGGTGGAGGGAGTTTATCATCCTACCAGCACCTCCACCTTCATCCCTAAGGGTTGCATCATTATCTTGTTACACAACCTGCAGGGCTGATATTGTGGATACGGTGCCAACCACAGAATCGTTGAGAGATGGAGTGATGGTGTTGCTGGAGAACCAAACAAAACTGCTGCAGATGCCGCACACAAGTTATTTACCAAGACCAAGTTCTCCTGTACTCTTTTAATACTTAACTAGAATATACTGCTCAGAAGATTGCAGCCGTTTGCAGGTCTCTGTTGAGGATTTTTAATCATGTCACTCTAGATTTTTTTACAATTAATGGTATGTATAAATTTCCAGGCTGAGGCTGATATTTAAAATGTTCTTCCTTGTTCATTCATCTGTATTTTGCTTGGTAGGCCTGGGAACAGACTGACACCCTGACAGGGACTAATCCCATCCATCTCATGACAAAGCAGTCCATCATTTTGGGGACACAATGATTTGATTTCCTTTGGGCTCCAAATCTCTCGTTTCATGATGCCTGTTAGCATTAATTTTGTGTTTTCAGGCAAGATGTCAGTCTGGTGCCCTCACCTGCTGGCTGCATTTCTAGGTACTATCCCGCCTTAGGTAGAGGCAGGCACTCCACAACTCTCTGCAGTTCAAAACTCTTTAAAAAGCTCTCTACTAGCAGAGCACTGTGTGGCAGAAACCAAACTATGTACTTAGGGTAAAAAGTGTTTCAACGGGTTTCAGAACAGCTTTGTCAAGAGGTGAAGGCTTAGCATGAAGCCAGGATAATCTTGTGACTAATGATATATTAAAGTGTTTAGGAGCAGAGCTTGCTACAGTATATGGGAAGGGAACCCGCAGCAGGAAGGAAATGAACAGTTTGAGCCTGTTAATAGTAAATACTCTTTATCCCTCCACCCACAGGCATACATCTCACTGGCACTACTACATATCCTACACCAATGTGAGAACCATAATACTTCAGGGAGCTAAACATAAAAAATTTCCATGATGGAATTAGATTCTGGGACAGAGCTGGCTAATGAGTGATAAATAATACCAGAGGACTCTATACTTAAGAAAAAGGAGTAAAACCCAGCAAAACTCCTACCCAATATCTGAGAAAATTGTAGATTTTTGTCCATGAAACAAAAGACAGTGCAGTTGTAAAGGATAGCCATACACTGGCCAAATCAGCTATAGGTCTCTATTGCTTAAATCTCTATATACCTTGTTCATACATCCATATACAAGACTTCTGGAATCCCTTTCACTATCAAGCCATCTGGGGCACGGTGCTATGGGAGTTTGGAGTAAAAGGAATTGAAGTATCTGTTCTTATAAAAATGATTTCTTTTCAGTCCAGGAGGGTTTTTTAATAAGCCTAAAGAAGGAAAAAAAAAAAGCACCAGTTGGAGTTATAGTGAAGTAATTTGGGGCATCTGGTACCTGCAGTGGAGGGAAATGGCTGAGCTGCATAGAAAGCAGAGTCTGGGGCATCTGCAGTGACAACCTCCTCCTGGGAGGATCCAAACCAGAGCATACCAAGCAGTTACAGATAGAAAATGGTATCAGCAATGAAATAAAGGCATTTTTCTTCAAGACGAAAAAAGAAAAGAGCTCTAATTGAGAATATCGGCAAAAAATGCCCATGTGTGAAATAGATTAAAGGCTTAGGCCTTTGAATGTATTAGGTGCGATTTCCAAGGCTGTTGAGAATTTGCCTGTTGCATCATTTTCAGTTGTAATTATGAGAGATTACTGTCAGAAAAGCTGACTTTCATTTTTGAAGCCCAGTCCTGAGAAGATACTGGAAAACCAGGACTCACCCTCAGTATTTCTGATTAACAGTTTCTTCTGATGGAGTAATGCTGGTCACATAATAGCTTTGCTAGAGAGGTTTTGAAAACTGGTCTCTCAAGCTTAGAAAATCTGTGTGAAGAAAGTAATAGTTATCATTCAAACTTGACGCCAGACTCTAATTATTACTTCAAACACAACAAGAACACAGCATCAACAGGAATTTGGGCTTTTTTTAATCTCTTCCCTACACTGTAGTAGCCACACCTACATCCTCTCAGAAGAAACGTACTTCTCTTCTCCTGAATGTTTTGTACAAATAGGTATTAATTTGTGCACCACATTCATCAATCCGTCAAGAGTTTAGCACTTCCAGTTTTATACTCGGTTGATTTTACCATCACGCTTCATACAATACTACATTTAAATTACACCACTCACTTCAGGTGCTGTTAGCCCTCGAAATTCCCCTTGCTGAGGGAAAATGCTTCACTTATTGTATACGTGGTACGGGCCGTGAAGCTGCTCGATTTCGCTTTGCCTTCACCACATCGGTTTGACCAATCTAAATTGCCTGTGCTCAATAGCATTATGTTTAAGAGTGTCACGTGGTCCCACAAAGTGCTGGGCTTATATACCCACACAAGATGGGGACCGTGAAAGAAAGATTAGTTTCTTATCTGCAATACTGTGTTTATTACACTGTCCAGCTGACAGTCAGTTTAGTCAGACTGCCAAGCTAAGCCCACAAGCTCAAATAGCGTTATTATGTGATTTTTCAAAGCAGCCAAACCACATGCATCTTTCCTCCTTTCTTAGACTGATCGATGCTGCTCTGATACATGCTGTTTGTTAAAAAGGAGGGCACTAAACCCCGAAGGAATTCAGCGTTACAGAAATACTCTATTTTATTGGGAAAAAAAAATATTGAAACCGTAAGTTCTCTGTTCCTGCAGGATCCCGAGCAATGCTTTCTCTCCCTCCAAGAACCCCAAACTGTATGTTTTCTCTCTCAAAGAACCCAAACTGTATATTTGGACACAGAATAAAGGTCTGACTTGCAAAAAGCACAGGTTTCAAAATCTCCCTAGTAGAGGCACAGGCTTCCTTAAGAAACTTAATGTATGAAAAATACACGTGAACTTGTATTTTATAGTCGTATTTGTGGCTTTCTTAAAGGTTATCCATAGACCTCTCTACACCCAGGGGCTGAAAATCATTACCATATAGTACCCAGATGTATTAACCCATGGTAAACATATTTCTTTTACAAGGGCTTTTCTGAAAATGTCATTTTTCTCTTGATACGACCTGCAGTGGACCGGTGGTGCAGATCCCCTATGAAATATAATTTGCAATTAATGAGGAGGCCTTAGCTAAGGTACACCCTCCCATGGACCATTTTCCTGAAGCACCTGTCATTATTTGGACTTTGGTTTATTGGAAAGGGTCTGTGTTGTCAGACTCCTTGTGTCAATCAATAATGTAGGACGGAGGGGAACTTTTTCTTGACGAGCTGAAATAGGAGTGTGAGGAGCTGTGTGTTTGGGCAGATGAACTAACCCCTCAGGAGTGTAACAGCCTCTCCGAGGTTGTACATTACACACATTATCATACAGCCACTCCATACCGTGTCTTATGCAATCCTGGGAATGGAAAAAGCACAAGGAAAGAGAGGGAAACTAATTCTGCTGTTAGCAGAAGGATGGTGCCTCTGCTCTTTTAATTTCTACTTTGCTGTATGGTGCCAGTACTAGGACAAGACATGCAGAGATGCCTGGGAATGAGGCCCCTCATCTTGCCTTTCTCACGTTGGTTTTTCACAGCATTTAGCAGGCAGTGTATCCAGGATGTCTTCTTAGTCCTCGAGGGAGATCTTGAACCTCCCTGGAGGTGAAAAGATTCTTTCCCTCCACAGCACTCATCTCTTCCTCGGTGCTACCAATGCAAAGCTGGATGAAGGAAATGCAGCTTTCACCCCATTCTGCCAGACACAGAATATCTTAAGTTGCTGAGCTGTAAAAAAACCCAAACTTCTAATGGTGGGGATATCACTTCTTCCTGATTTGGGCACTAAAAGTAAAGTCATGACCAGCAAGAGAGACAACGTTCACCTAGAGGAGGCTCATCTCTGCCCAGCTCCTGCACAGTCCTGCCTCAGAGAGGATCTTCTGTCAGAGAACCTGCCCACGCTTGTGGCCTGTCTGACGTCTGTCCTAACAGCCACCCTGGCACTGCCGGGGACAAGGCTGTGGTCAAGCTAAGGATGTGAAACTCCTGCTGGGGACATTTCCACCGTGTTGAGACCACACTACCATCCTCTAAACACAGCTTGTGTCATAGACCACGAGAGGTTCAGATTTTATCCTTCAGGTTTTATGGGTGATTCCATGTCTTTGAAGTCCTGTTCCCACTGAGGATGAAGGCAAATTCCCACTGGTATTACTGGGGTTTGGATGTGTCCTCGTCTCTGTTTTTGCTGTTGTTTCCTTTGTTGCAGTAGACCTTTTCCTTCATTAAAGCTTTTGCCTGGGGGGAAAAGAAAAGCCACGTTACTAAATAAATTATGAAATATTTACATTTGTGAAGCCAACCCCTTATGCCTAGCTCCTCCTCTGATATTAAGATGACACTTTTTATAGAGCTACAGCTTCTACACTGCCATTATTCCTCTGTGGGATCCAAGACCGGGAGGTGACAAAACAGCAGGTCAACATGAGCCAAGTGACAGTAAGTAATATCTAGGAATGCTTGCTGATTTTGACTCAGTGCAGCAAGAAACTGTATTAGACTGGTGGTGGTTTGTTGAGTGCTGGAGAGCAAAGCAGGATCAGAGGTGAAACAGAAGAAAATAAAAAAACTGGGGAGTTTTCTGAACTTGATTTTTAACCTGAGAATAAAAGGCCATCTGTTGCAGACAGATCTGTAATAAGAATCTCAAGAGCCAAGTGTTAAAGGCATCAGCTTTCTTATCGCAAGTTAGGTTCTGTTTACATTCTTTTGTATCTACATTTTTGCCTGCAGTTCTCTCAGTGCCACAAGAATGAATGAAGCTTCAGTGTCACAATCTGTAACGAAACGATCTGCAGTTCCTCTTGTGAATGTTTTGCATCTCATTTTCCTTGTGTTTTTATGTTGGCTTTAAACCTTAATAGTAGCTTCCTTCTTTTTAAAAAAAGGTTTATTATGTTGTTCATTATATGTGCCATTCAAACTCTTCAGCTTAGCTTAGGGATTTCTCCCTCCTGCTTTCCCATAGTTAGTGCTCTTGATTTTGCCTCGCCCCACTTCTTGTAGGTTTGGTAACAGACAGGTAGCAACTTTCTCTCTGGGTGTTGGTTTGTTGTTTAATTGTTAATACTTGGCTAAATCACTTCAGCTTACGCCGTTCGTTTTTATGTCTCTGTAACACAACCTATGGAGACCACATCTGTAAAATGGATAAATGTTTAGCAGCTGTCATAGTAAATGAAACACCCTGAATTTCTGGACAGTTAACTGCTAATGGTTCTCTGTCACCAAACTCAAGGTCTCTCACCTCCCCAGTGTTGCCCATCCTAATGTTCCTTCTCCTCTTCCCTTGCTTTTTCACTCTTGCTCACCTTCTATTGTCTTCTTCTCTCTTCTCCATTTCTCCTGCAAGCTCTCTGGGATCCCATTTCTGTGGCTCTTCACGTCTTTGGCAGTAAAGAGGAGGGCAGGCTGGCGGGCGGCTGGGACCACAAGTGTCCTAATTGTCCCCGTTCGCTGTGCAGCATTTCTTCCACGGTCTCTCTGTGCAGAATGTCCCCTGCCAAATCATCAGTTCCCTCATTCTCATCCTGACTTTCCTCAAAGAAATATCTGGAGTACTTAGAAAGCAAGAGGGGAAAAGATGCAGATTTCCTTTGCACGGTGCCTAGGATTTACAAAGACAGTATGTGAAATGGAGCAGCTTTCAGAGCAAGGAAGGAAACAGTTCCTGAAATGTGTTCTGTGCTGGGCATTTTTAATCCTCAAGACAAAGTGATGGACAGCGGTGCTGAGCGTACTCTTACCAGTGCAAAAGTAAACGGCACTGGTAAGCGTAAAAACTCCACTATAGCAAGATATTACTGAGTTTTGTCTGCCAGAATCTTAGCCCTGAAAAGGACACCCCACCCCCCAAAAAAAAGACACAAAAGAGCCTTAGAGCTAAATACTCTCACACCTTAGAAAGTCAGGAGTAAAGAACAAAACCCAAACGCTTGGCTTTTGGTGAGCAGGTTCTGGAATGTCATGGGGAAACCATGTACTGCTGTAATGTGACATGCCTATTTGTGGGCATTAATACATGTGAAGACAGATTTTTGAGTTACAGTATTATGATGCACAACTGTGTGGCCAATTTGCATACAAAATTTCTATGATTAATAAATTAGGCAATGCCAGCACACTTGTGAATCACTTGTAGCAATCACCAGCACTCTACCAGGCACTATTAAATACTATGCTCTGCTCCGGGAAAGCTTTGAATATTTGAATATCAGTTTTCAGTTCCCAAACTGCAAAGTGATCAAAGGAGAGGAAGAATCTTCCTTACTTTTATCCTTCCAGAAGAATCAGAGTAGTCACCAGCTACCTTGTGCAGAAATGTCAAACAAACTCAACTGAAAAATAAAATAAAATCAAGAGGATTTACTCAAATGACTCGAGTTAAAGTGTAACTCAGCTGTTTATAAAAAGCAAGATGCAGTTTTTCAGGTCTTCATGTTTTGTATTTATCAGTTTGAGTAAAAGGAACATATCAAATATGCATAGAATGGCATTCTCTTAATAGTGGCATAAATCATCTGAGCTAGTTCCTGGCAGAGGCCAAGATCTGAAAGTGCTACAACCGATCTCAGCGTTCACTTGCCATTTCCTTTACTGCATTCATGCCAAATTCACAAGGATTACGAGAAAATTCAGCTGATTAGGCTTTTAATCTGATAACTCCAATCTCAACAGAAGAAAGTCAGATATGGCTGAACTACTCAGGGTATTGGGGATCTAGAAAGCAATGATATTGATATCCTACCTTGCAAATTTCAGACCAGGCTCTCTGCCTTGTATTATGAAGAATTCATTCCCTGCTACAAGAGGTTGTTTTTTTCTTTTTCACGCTAACATAAATTTCTATTAATCTCCATTTTCATTCTTAAATTCCTGTCCTTTTAAGATATCTCTTGTGAAATTAAAGAGGTGCATCATATTCTTGCATCATATTCTGAGCAGAGTTAGGCTTTGGCTTACACCAGGCTTTCAGAAGCCAGTGACAGCACTTCTCTGTCTCCTGAACACCCTACCCAGGGCACAGGCATCTTATAAATTCTGAAACAATTACTATCCCAAGTACCCAGGGATGTATCTTTGCCAGAAACTGGAAATAAAGGTACAAAAGAGATTCACACCATAATTTATGGGTGTAAGTTTCTCTGAGGATAATGATGTCACTATGCTAATAACGCCAAGGATGCTTTGATACATTAAAACAAATTCTCCCAATTATGTTCTTGAGCATTTCATTACTGTCAGGAGTCAGGAGTGTGTATATTTAAACAGGAGAGAGGCATGAGCGAGGCCCATATGTCTTTGCAAAAATAACCCTCTCCCTTCACGCTCCAGGCAAGCTGAGGAAGCCCTGTTTGACACAGGCAATTAACAATAGATGTGTTTACTGGAAACTTCCCAGTTCAAGAGCAGAAAACTACCCAGAGCGTGCTGAGCTGAGAGGGGAGTGTGTGCAGTTTGCAAGGCAAGCTGGAAGAATGGGCATTAGTGACAGCAAAATGACCAAAGCCTCCCAGGCTTTGCAGGACTCCTGTGCTTTTCAAAAGTACAGTCTAGCACACGTTGAAGCAGAGTTTGCCCTGGTTCAGAAATACACCTGTGGACCTTCGTGACCAGCCCAAGTGCCAGGCTAAGCTAGCGTGCCTTGGAGATGGGAAGATTCCCAGCTCCATCAGAAATTTCTCCCAAAGCTTCCCTTGACTTACTGGCAGATGGCTGGCATGGAGCCCCAGTATCCTTGAGAAATCCTCCAGGATGTTGCTCATCACTCCCATCAAGCGGGCTCGATATATTTTCATTTGTTGTGGATACACCAGAAGCAATCCCACTCTAAAGCCTGCCCTGTGAAATGGGCTCAGGCTGCAATGCCTGTATTCTCCAGCACTGGAATTGCTCAGCTGGAATTAAACTTCACACAGTTTAAGTTTTTATGCCTTCAAATTAAAAAAAAAAAGTATTTTTTTTTCCTAGTAAGAATAATATCTAATCCTTTGACCTCTTCCATTAAGTCTGTATAAAATTGCACTCTTCCAGCACATCAAACCACTACCCTAACGATCCACACTTACCAGTGCTAGAAAAACATCCTCAGGGATACGAGGGTTTAGAGAAAATTCATCAAGGGGGTTTTTTTTTTGAGCAGTAACAAGGCAACAGAGTTCTGCCCTTGCTCTGGGATAGCAGTTGCTGTGGTGAGGGTAGGAGGTGTCTTGGTGGGTGAGTGAGTGGCAGGCGTCTATTTGAGAGGCTGTATTTGCATTTCCTGTCCTTTGCAAGCTTGTCAGGCGTGCTGGGACCAAGTCTCGGCTTGTGGAAATGATTACAAGGCAATTTATACCAAACAATGATCCCTGCTGTGGTGTTTGTTACAAACTTGGCTGCGGTCCAGTAATGTTTAGTGGATTAATAATGTGTACCTTTGGCCTCTCCTACTCCTTCGGCAAACAATTTTCATGTATAATAAATGTTCTCATTTAGTCTAACTAGAACGGAGCCCAAGGGTCAGAGCAGCCATACCTGTGTGCTGAGGAGAAGAGACTCTGGGTTTCCAGACGAGAGACGAGGTTTCTCCCCAATCTGTGCCAGGGTCCAAGACTTCTGCCCTTTTGCAGGATGAGCTCCTCTGGTCAGGTCCCCCCTTGGAATGGCAGATGGATAAGCACCAGATGTCCCCTCTCGTAGGAGAAGGTCTGTCCAGCCAAAAGGGTCACGGTGGGCAGCAAAGGCAGCTCAGAGTCGCTGGGACAAGCAGATATTTACTGAGCGTTTGGCATTCTTTTGAAAAAGAAGAGCACATTTTAGAATTAAAAATATTTATATAAAATATGCAGAATAAGTATTGCACCCTCGGGACTGCTCACAGTGCCTGTTGTGAGGACGCATGAGGTCAAGTAAGTGGTTTATGGTCTTGCCTTTGCATAGCAAGCCTGAGAGTTACACATGCTTTAAAAAGCTGTCATTTTTCTTGTCGATTATCAGCCTCTTTCAAGAAACAAAGGGTCTGCCCACATTTCATAATGCGTGTAGGAGAAATACCAGGATATGCAAAGTTGGAAGTTACACAACAAAAGCAAAACTGAATTAAAGCTGTTTACAGTCAAAAAATGAGAGAACCAGAACCGCATCCTTTTTATTGCTACACCACTGAAATGAGCGTGTGCACAACCTGGCCATTTAGGTGTGTGTGATGTTGGAGGGTACAACTGTTTCTCTCCATCTTCCCACTGCCCTTTGTGCCTCCTCAATAAGAGCTACAATGGAGGCTGCCAATCTTGGGTGTAAGGAAATAGGAATGTTGCAAGTAGTCTTGTGAAGCTTTATGACACCTATCAATTGATCAAATAATTAAGAATACCAATTAGCACTTAAAGTGATGGACTGTTGACTTGTGGCCTGGGGAGCAGGACTGTGGCAACACTGTTGTGACAGCCGGTGGATGGAGACTCTTGTCGAAGTCTGTGACCCACATGCTGTGGCTGAGAAGCCACTGTAAGGAACACAGGTTGTGTCACAGGACCAGTTGCCCTCTGATGCACCACGGTGAACCTCACCACCACTGTCTCCAGCGAAGGAATTCTCACCATTCCTGTACACTGAGGTCATGGATATGCAGAGCTGTGGTCAAGAAGTAAGAGTTCAGACAGGTTATGCTAGTGTCGGCTGTGCAAAGGTGGGCAAGAGATGGGAATTTTATCTTGGCTTATCTGAGTGATGCTCCACCATCCCCCTGTGCAGCGTTCTGTGTCCCTGGCAATTATCACCACCACAGATAGGTGCTGCTTCACCACAGCTAGTAAAACAACAAAAAGTATTTATGTAAAACAATTTGATGAGCATCAGAGAAAAAAACATTATCGAGCAAATTATTGATCAGATGTTATTTGGGAAGAAGAAAAAAAAAAGACCTATTTTGTGCAGAATATCTAAACTAATTCCATTGTTTTAAATACACTGAGCCATGAGACTTGGGTTTGCCTTTGATCCAGACTGGCTAAATAAAAGATCCAGAGATCCAGACTGGCTAAATAAGAGATCAATTCCTGCACAAATCTCCTCATTAACCAGACCAGACAAATTACTCCTGTTTCTCCAAGAAGCATGCACAAATGTTTTCTGAAATTCATTTGTTTGGTACTTTGTACGTTTTGTAACTTAGTTGATTTTTCAGGGTGAAAAGGGAAAGGAAATGGTCAACAGCTTTGTGTGGTTGTTGAGCATTTTTTTTTATACCTACTTCCTTTTAAGACACAGTCGTGGAGAATCGGTATGGACTATGAACTGAGCAAACCAGAAATATCAGTGGGACAGGCAGCTCTTCAGACTGGAGCTTACACTAGCAATTGAGGAAAAAAAAAAATACATACAAGTGAGATATAACCCTGTAAATACATTTAGGAACATACTAAATACAGACACACTTTTGAAAGCTGAACCCGAGTGTGTCAGGATTTGGCAAATTAACTTTGTCTTCAGAGCAAGTCCATGCAAACGTCTCGTCCTAAGCCCGAGACTGGAGGCATTGTAAATAAACAGCTATGCTGTAGTGTGAAAACGTAGGTGAAATACCTTCTTCCCTCAACTATTTTCTTCTCTTTTTAATTTTTTTCCTAATTGTCTCTGTTTTTTCTTTGGCGGCCCCAAAACATCACAACCAACCACAAATAACTGTAGAGATGGAAGAGGGAGACTGTAAACAGACCGGTTTTGTTCTTAATTTATTTTGCTTATTCATATCTGGGACATGTTTATTTGTTTATAAGATTGCTGTACATGCATAAAAGCACTAGAAACGCTCCCCAGCTATTGGTTACAAATGATGTAAAGCTCAATTCCTCTCCAAAAATTAATCGTGTAAAAATGGAGCCTTCCTGTCCACAGATCTACTCATCTCCCTGTCTGTAGCCAGCTATGGCAGCTCCTTGAGAGATTCAGCCCAAACTGCGCAGAAATGCTGCGGCAGATCTCAACAACACCTGGAACACGGGGCGACTTTGAAGCATTTTGGGGTACTTTTCTCTTGCTAACTGACAACCTAGCTAATGAGACAGGTTTCTGTTGTTCCTCCCGTCCCATGCCCAGCATCACTCCCACATTCCCCGGGGGATGCCCGTGCACAGTCGCTCACAGCGCTGTGAAAATACCATTTAAGGGCGACCATCTCCTACACTTTCTATGTAACGAGGGGCTGTGGCGTGTGGGAGGAATGGTTCCTTATATTAACGTGGAAGCATCACTGCAGCTTTCGTAGTGGATTATCAAATGCCTGAAGGCTTTGTAGATGTGCTCATTCTGGGTACAGACGAAGCCACCACTTCTCCAAGCTTGCTCGGCGGCGCGGTTTAAGTCTCCGATACAGGTCCACTGATCTTTGTATTCCCTTGAAACAGCCCATTTGGAATGATCATTGATGGAATAAAAGGTGGAGTTTAATGGCATCCCTATTAGGTTTATGTTGTAGACGTGGTAGTCGAGAGAGCAGTTTGAGGGAAGTGTTTTGCCAGAATGCTGCCAGGATTCGGCCAACAAATCGGTCTTCAGCTCCTGAGCCATCCAGGCCACGTAGATATCTGTGGAATAACACAGGGTATGGGAAATCAGGCTTTCATGTTCCTTCATTTAAGAGGGGACTGAAAAGAGTCACCTCAGCTGGGCCTGTTTTGTTCCAGTGCATAAAGTGAGCCAGAGGGGAATTTGCCATCTCCCCTCGTTTTGACTTTTGTTTCAAAAGCTCATTCCCACTTTTCCTCCTTCTCCTGCAAAAGTGTTCGTTGTTGTTGTTGTTGTTGTTGAATAACAAGAAACAAATTTTCTGAAAATCCCACTGCTGAACACCTTGAGGCATTTGAAGAACCAGACAGTTTTTTGCTTTGTGGGGCTGAGAGAATATTATGACGGGACACCATTCCTTGCCCTCTAATACATTTATTTCCAAAGCTGAACTTCTTTTTTCCCCTTAAAGAAAATACTAATTGTCAAAGAATATATTAATTACTTATTTCTTGCTTGAGAATGTGTGATAAACAGGTTCTCTTACCATCTATGAACAAGTGTGACTTTGCAAAGTGGAGAAAGGTTTCCCCTTGAGCTGACTGGAGCTTGGAGAGGTGGCGCAGGGGGACCGAGGGCAGCCTGGAGCCTGCACAGAGCTTCTGCAGGTTTGGGAGATCAGTTTGGAAGATGTTAGGGATGGAACAGCTGTAGATTCCTGGATTATAAAGCAGCATCTGTTGGTCTGAGGAAAAAAAAACAACAAACCCACAAAGAAATGAACACACACAGAATTAAAACGGGTTAAAGCGAATTCTTTATATTCCAGCTGGCCCTGCAGCACGTAAAGTGGCTGGGAGAGGATGCTCAGGTTTTTCCACCTCACGATTCTTAGTAGAACTGGTACCCGGTGGTCTCAGTCCACTGTCACTTCTACCCACGTTCATCTTCAAGCCTCTAAGCAGTCACACAGCGCTTGTGTAAATCCAAGCCTGTCTGTATTCACAGGAGTAGTTTCCATTCAGTTCCAGTTGCCAAACCGAACGCAAACAGAAGAGCTGCCAAAGGGACTAGTTTGGTTTTAAGGGGAACAGAGCTTGACTTTCAGCTCCTGGCTTGAATTTGCAGAAGAAATTTACTTTTCTGTCCAGTGTGCAGCTTAACCATAGAAGTCCTTGCCGTGGATATTGTAAAGAGCAAGGGAACAAATAGCCTCATTAGATGAGCTCACGTAAGACCAGTCCATCAGGAACTTTCCAGTCTTTCTGGCTCAGGAAATTCTTGAATCACAGATTCCCAGAAGCTGGGAGGATGGAGCAGGAAAGGCGTTAGTGTACGTGTCTTTCTCTCGTCCTCTTCCCCTAAACACATGCAGCCATGTGCTTCCACAAACAGGAACCTGGTTTAGATAGCTCTGGGGTGGGGCCAGCCTGGCCGTTTGCACAACACACGCATTTCATTGATCTAATTTGAGGTTTGTAACTGAGAAAAGAGTGAAAAACAATGCGAAAAGCTTTAAGGAACTTCTGGTAATGCCTTTTGATAGTCCATTTTCAGGATTTCAGTACCAGATAGCACAGTCAGACTATTCTGAATCTTACAGGTATAGATTTTGTCAGTTGGATTTGTTGTTTGTTTTTTTTTTTAATTATATTTATTATTTTATTTTTATTTTTAGTATTGGTATTTTATGTGGCAAAAAAGTACCTGGGGAAATTCGGAGTGATATTTATTCCATCCTTCATATTTTTGATGAGTCAAGACTACTTGTCCAGCTGAAGCAGCAGTTGCCTTACATTTTTAGAACTGCAGACGGCTGCAGCTGAACGAGCTCTTACTGTTTAAAATGATTAATCATCCTACTTTATATTTCTAAAGCATTTTGTATGCACGGGCTGAGTTTACCCTCGATATGCGCTCGTGACTATCATTACCCCAACAGTCCCCCTGGGGAAATGGAGACAGTGGGAGAGCCAATTTCCCACATTCACACAGGAAATAGTTGGATAAATGTAACTGAAGCCAAGAACGTTGTTTCCAGGCCCCTCGTGGGTTCCTAATTTGACACTGAAGGAGATGAACAAGGAATTGTCGAGGTAAAGTCTCGAGGAAAGGAGTCAGAGAGGT
Source organism: Chloroceryle amazona (assembly GCA_027560015.1). Lineage (NCBI taxonomy): Eukaryota > Metazoa > Chordata > Aves > Coraciiformes > Cerylidae > Chloroceryle > Chloroceryle amazona. The sequence continues at coordinate 23,546 of JANHFX010002960.1, forward strand.
GTGCTGGGGCAAAGCCTTACTCAGGGGGAAGGTTTTCATACCTATTTCTGTGAACTGGTTGTATTTCAAGGTAATACAGATGGCCGTCTGTCCGTAGAATTCCCCAGTAGCTGGATACCCATAACCATCCTCAGGGATGGGAGGGAACAGGGGCACGCTGTGAATCACCCAAAAGCCTTGTGATTTGTCCAAGAGCAGAAAGCCTGTCCCAAAATAAAAAGATATTGCAAATGAATGAAGGAGGGAAAAGCCCCGAGATGATAGAGCCGAGTTCTACTTTGGATTTGCTGCTGCAGATATCACCCTTCCACGTGTTAAAGTCTACAATAAACTGGCTTTAGAGTAGATTAATGGATTATAGGAGACACTCCTTTTGTATTAAAATGGCATTAATTCTCTCCCGCGTAGCCTAACTCAAACTGTCACCATATTTCATTTGAAAAAGACCAAAAAAAATCCATCTTTTCAAAACCTTTCTCGTTCTCAGCTCAAATTTTGCCTTCCAACAGTCTGATGATTTAGTGGCTGTGACCTTCTCCCTGCTGCTCTTTTGCTTTCCCTTTGTATGTTCACTGTGCAGGGGGAAACAGCCTCTGTCAACACAGTGTCTTCTTCCCCAGGTGAACTTCTCCTCCCCAGGGAAGCAGCAGAGAGACGGGCGATGCCTCCCTGTGCAGCAGGGTGCTGTGGGGAGGAGCGCGGCTCCCGAGCCGTCCTCGCTGCTGCAGCCTCAATCTACAGCCCTGCACGATGTGCTCATCCCAGAGGCAGGCTGGGCAAACCCCATCTGCTTCCTCAAGGGAGCATTTAGAGCTCCAGTTGAGTTTATGCCTGTTTACAGCCTTGCTTTACTTTAACTGGGTAGTTTAGTGATTCCATGGTCTTGGCAGTGATTTTGTGCCCCGGAGAGAGAGTTTGGAGGGGTTGATGTTTAGGGTGCCTTTCCCTTCACATCTTGCACTACTATTGCCACCAGGCTCGGGACAATGTGGTCTGTACTCGCTGAAGGGAGCTACAGGAGATTTAAGTCTTGAAAATAAAGGACCATTGAGCCCTAAGACGACTTCACCACAGCACAAGCACAGCAAAATGAAAACAGAAGCTGCAGCCTATACAGCTGTACAACAAACCACACATCATGCAAATCATTCTCCAGTATTGCTTCAGGCAGGAATCTTAGATATGCAGGCAGACAAACAGACAAGCAGATGCTATCCACAGCTTTAGAAAGGAGAAAATAGCTTGGGATGCTCTCTATACCTTTGGTATGTCCTCTTTTCCATCCATCAGAGTCTGATTCAGGGACCTCATCATTGTATATCGCATACGCAATGCTGTTCTTCTGCAAGAAAACACATTTCTGAAACACGATGTTCAGTAAAAGGAAGGAATTTAAGCAAACATCTGCTGCTGGAACAGAATAAAGAATCCAGGACTTCTCTGTGTGACCACCACAAGCCTAATCCTTCTCCCAGACTGACAGAGTTCCTGCAGAAGTTACAGTGAAACAAATCTATAGGTTCAGCGTTAGGGTCCCAGTCACTATAAAGTGGATGTTCTCTCAATCACTGCAGGAGCCCTTCCTCAAGGGACAAATCTACCCACTGATACAATTGACGTGGGTTTATCGGACACTTGCTTGCAAAGTTCCCCTCTCTTTCTTTCTTATGTGCCTCCCACTTTGACACCCTCCCACTAACCCACAGCAGAAATGCAAAGGCACACCCAGACTCCCAAGAACACCACGTAGATGGTAAAAAAAAAATAACTATAGGCAGATCTGGTGGTATTTTATAATCACACAAACATAAATGAGGAGTTTGAGTAGAGGGGGGAGGAAACCCTAACGAGCAGCATATCTGTGCTGAAGCAGTCCCACTGATTTCAGAGGGAAGAACAAAACCCAGACTTGATTTGAGACATTAAATCCACAGGCACGGGAGAGCTTAGGACAAATGTCTGTAAATAGTCACCACTGGCCCTGTCTGAGTTCACAGCCAGTTCACAGCTTCTGATGGTGCTCAGCATCAACTGCAGAGAAGCCAAAAGGACCAACGCTCATTTTTCTGATGGGCAACACCATCACTGTGTGAACAGCTTCCCTAGAAATTAGAAGTTCAAGGTTAACTTCTAATTGTAGCCCAAACTGCAAATAATCCATCCCTCTGCAAAGACACATTTGAGTAGATCAGGTTGGTCAGGTCTGCCCATACCTCTCTCTACGTGCTGATTTGGGCTGGTTTCACTTCATTTGCATGTAATACCAAGTAAGCAGAGTGACAAAATGACAATTAAATGCCGACTTACCTCGGTTTCATACATCTCATACAGCTGCTTCAGGGTTTGGCCCAAAGCACCCTCTGTCATGTTGATGAGGTATTTACCGAGCTGCCACTGCGGAGCCAGGGTGTCCATGTACATGTATTCCAGCCCCAGCATGGGAATCTCTCCTTTGGCATGTTTTGGCAGCTTGTAAAGAGCAAACCTGCAACAACGAAGAGCAGTTGTTGTTTTACACCCATCCTGTGTCAATGTGTAAACCAGAACCTCCTTCCCCCCCTGAGTGTTTAAGAGAAGGGTGACTCTGGGGATGCCTGTGCTGGAGGGGAACTGGTGCCACCAGGGGATGTCTCAGCATCGGGGAGGTGACCCAGCAGCAGTTGGGTGCTACAGTACCTGCCACAGACAAATTTGTTCTGCTTCTTAGCAAGCAAGGGAGGCTGGCTCGGCACCAAACTCCTGTTGCTGTGGCCAGAACACTGTTGGTACCCCAAAAGAATTTGAGGTAGCCCTCATCTGGAGTCTCATTTAGCCACCAAAGCCCTTTGCTCCTGGTTCTGGTAGAGAACTCAGTCTGACACTCATGGGCAACCTGGACACCTCTTAACAATACATTACTATACATGTTCATCATGTAACTATACACTCATCATGTAACTATAACTGCAGGTGAAATAGATAAAATTACATATTAAAATCAGAAAAATGCTTAATTTTATATTTATACATATTCAGGCCACAAAATAAGTATAAAGCCATGTGATAATGTTCCAAACCTGCTTTTCTTAACAGCCTTGCACTCCGCTGAACAGTTGCAGGCTGGGTGTTTGGAAACCATCAGCCAGAAACAGAAATCTCTTCAGAACTGTAGAGCGTTCGATATTGTCAGCAAATGGCTCAGTTTATATTAATGCCCCTGCTGAAGGAAACGGGTTTGCCCAGTGCACAAGTCCATGGGATTAACTGCACTGTAATTAATTGAGCCATTCTGAGTGCTCTATTTGAGCAATTTATTATTTATGTCAATAGTAAGAACCAAGTGGCATTATTTTCTATTGTACACTAGTTACCAAAACTCAGCCTGACTGCATTTAACCCTTCATGTGAAGCAGGAGGAGTAACCCTCGCCCAGCTGATTCAGTCTCAAGCTGGTCAAAAAAGGCACCTCCGAAAGGCATTTTGCTAGAGAAACATTTCACCCATGGGAAATGCAGAGGCTGGAGAGAATCCCATACTGGTGACCCTGGTAATCCACTTGCTGACGAAGTGATGTTGCTTAGGAGAAAGTGTTGCTGGCCAGAGATCCATATAGCAAGGCTGGGGAGAGCTCTCCGTGCACAGGGAGTCACGACAGCCCCTTTATTTGAAAGGAAGCTTTGGAAAGGAGAGGAATAGCAGTGGTTACAGTAGTAGGAGCTGATCCAGGAATTAGTAGCCGAAGCCTTTCCGAGCAGTTTTGAAGTGTAATGGAAGGTTTATGCTCTCGGGGTGTTTACAGTCTTGCATCTGACAAATCCCCGCTAGCGGGTTCGCTCTCAGAAACGCTGGCGGTTGAGCTATCAGTGAATTGCTTGCCAGTTCCCAGTGGATACAAGTTTTGGCCCTTTAAAGACAGCCAGCCGAGTGTATTAACAAGTAAAGCTGTTTAAAAGTCTTCACTGCACAGGAAATTTCTCAGGAGCTTAGGCATTTGTGGGAGCAGAGTGAAAGTTATGTTCGTGAGAACCAAGGAAAAGCGAATCCGCTTACACCCGATCAGCACCGTCACATTGTTTGCTTGTGACTGAACACTGACTTACTACAACTAATCTCACCTTCACTTCTTCCCCTCGGCCCAAAAATCCCAACAATGTGCATCTGTGGCTTCACTCCTTGACTCAACTCTTCTCAGAAAGCAGAGTTTGGGCTTTTATTTGTACGAGAAGCTTCCCACAGAATACAGTGAGTTGGGATGGAGAAAGAAAAGACTCCGCCAATCCTACGGCCATCTGCTCCGGTAACCCCTGTGCGAGGTGCAGTGAAGGTGCTGGGCTGAGCTCCTGAGTGGAATGGAAACACTGGGGAGACTTCAGCCAGCCCAGGCACCGCGTGCGGGTGGGAAATGCAGGCACGGCTGGGAGCGCAGATGGGATCGGGTCAAATAAGAAAAGCGATTCCTCCGGTTTAGTGGCAAAAGAAAGCTTGTGTTAATGCTGAGTAATTATGGAACACTGCAGGATGAAACCACTGAATAGTAGGAACTCACGTAAAGCTCTTGCTAACAATATAAAAGCTGCAGTGCTGTGTTTGTTTGAAATGGCATCAACATGTTTTGGTTGAGAGGAAGCTTTCTTCAGCAATTTCACTTCTGCTTCTCCCCTCAGCTTCATAGCTACAAATCCAGAATCAGCAGAAGCTGATTCCTTCTTGTCAATAAACTAGAAAGACCCCTGCAGATAACCAAGTTTCTCTTCCAATCGATCATGGCACACTGCAAAGGAAACCCCCCCTGTCCTTCCTGACAAACTCATCAGAAGGGAACATAGTTTTTGCATGTGCAGACCCCCCCTCCCCGAGTTCCCGTCTGGAGCAGGTCCCACGTAACTGGTGTTCACACAGAGGCACAGGTGAATTACTCCAAGCCAAAGCTTTCCAAGAATTCCTCAGAGAATTTGGATACAAAAATTGTATTCATGTAAGAGACGGATGGTCCGTGATGTTTTTTGGTTTGGTTTTGATTATGTTTTGGTCCATTGGTTTGGTTGGGTTTGTTTTTAGCTTTATCACAAACAGACTCGTTCTTGCCCAGAATAATTGCAGCTGCAAAGGCAGCTTTAGGCTCCTGCTGGAGTAGCCTGCCTGTGGTGTGAGCAGCTCCTGCCTTCCCTGCAGTTAGCGCTGTGGGCAAGGGCAGGGCTGTGCAAGAACAGCACCTCCTTCTTTAGCACTTGTATCCGAATTAATCATTGTTCCATGAGAAAGACACTTTTCTTTTGAAATCGGTTGGTATTTAACTTTGGGAGGCTTCCATGTTCTTTTTTAAGAGCCCTCGTTTCACTTTTTAAACCTGGGCTGGGTATTATGTAATTATAGTTTGTGTCTTTCATCTTCAAAGCACATTAATCCAATAAATCTTTTAATAGCCAAACTCGGGCTCGCTGCTGGCAGTGGGACAGCACCAGCTCTAAGGACCTCTGCTCCTCAGCCAGGAGGTGCTTTCCCACCCGGTCACCCCCGCCTGGCGTTCGAGTGACGAGGCTGAGGGCGAGATGGGGCTGTTTTCCCCACTCAGCTCAGTCCCATCCCCTGCTGGAACCCCAGCCCAGTCCGAGTGCCTCTGGGGCTGCCTCTGGCGAGCGCAGCCTTGGCACCTGAACACAGGTTCCCCTCCCTTTGATGATGAGACACGAACGCCGTGGAAAGCGGTGGTTATTTTGCAGTTAGTCATAACGCAGTAGGGTGGTTGGTTCGGTGAAATTAAATCACATTTCAATAACTTCTTCTGAGTTTTCCAACCGTAAAATTCAGCTACTACTCAGAGGCAAGCAGGATTAAGGCAGCGACTGCTCTGCATCGCCTCTCAGTGATCTGCCTCCTTTACATAGTTTCATCTCAAGCGTTATTTACTGACTCTCCCCTCTGAGGTATTTACTTACCAATCAACTGCCTCCCCATCTTCATTCCTGCACGAAATCTCAGCTGCCCACAGGGCCGTGGAGGAGAGAAGCAGCAGCAGCAAAGCTGGGTGAGACCGTGCAGATCCCGCAGGCATTTTGGTTTCTCAGCCGCACGGGGCGAGCACCGAGTAGGCTCTAAAAGGAGAAGTTGTGTGGCATTAAGTGTCAGCTCCCGCGGTACGATGGAGTAAGCACACCCCAGAGCCAGCCTGGGAAGTCAGACCCTCACCGCAGGGCAGGCTGGTGGCAGCAGGACCAGTGCTTCCAGGAGCCACTGGAACCTGCTCGTCATTTCTTTGGCAACCAAACGTCAAAATGACGTTTGTCAGGTTATGTTTTTGAGATGACTTACCTTTGTAATTTACTATTTAATATAAATAATTGAGGTATTCTGCTCTAAAAAAAAGAAAAAGCTGGAGATACCAAAAGCCTTTTTGTTTTCTTTGTAGTGCTGCATGACTGACACACCAACTTTTTACAAGAGTTTCTAGTGAAGTGGTTCTGGCTCGGGCAGAGGGGGGCCTTCATTTTTCCGTGGGCATTGAGCCCTCAGGGGCTGACACTCTGATCTCTGAGCCACAGTAATTTACTTACAATTAGTTAATTTACTTAATTTTAATTACCTTTTAAGTGCGTTAGCATTTCTCATAGGAACAAGCACATCTGAATTGAGCAATTTTACTTCTGATAATCTTCTAGTAACTCACGTATAAAAAGCTTCCATTTTTGTTTTGGTGTGCAAAATCTTTCTCCCTCCTCTTTATGCTTACATTAAAAGGTGCTGATCCCAAGTATGGGATATTTCAGCCTCATGCAATAACCTCTGGATATTTTAGAGGACAGAAATCCTCACAACCCTGGCAGTATTTTGTCTCCTTTCTGGCGCAGCCTCTCCAACGCTGCAATGATGTGTGAACGGGGTGTGTTGGACAGGAGCAGGATAAAACTGAATAGGGCTTGGGGCAAATGAAGCCACCGATCCCAGAAAGCCAGGGTTTTGGAGGTGTGGATCAAGACCTGAGTTTTGCTGCTCGGATCCCTTTTGTGGGAGAGCAAAACTGTAGCACGGCTGTGAGGAAACGCTTCACAAACAGCACGGCTCGGTCGGTCTTTTCTTCTTGCTCTGGGGAACTGCAGAGGGGGTGACAAAACACACGACACGCCAAGAATGTGACAGCTGCTTCCATTTGCTGCTTGGGATTTGTGCCTGTTTAGAAAGCAACCATCCCACCCCTGACAGAAGTGCTCTGACACTCGCCGCTTCCACTCGGCCTGGGAGCAGCAAGTCCCCGCGGCCCTGCTCGTGTGATAGGAGTTAACAGTTCACTGTTACTCCTCTCATCTTCCCACCCCCCAGCATTTTAGAACCCATTTTAAAACAAGAGTTCCCTAAAGCATTTTTTCTTCCCATTTTATAATGAAAATATTTTCTTTATCACAGGTAACCACAGAAATAAAGACCAGAAACACAGGTTACGCTTCACCGACTGAACGCAGCTCAGGCTTCCACTGAGTTCTTTTACAACTGTCATCTATTTTCTCTGCAGATCAAGGACATAGGAGTCCTCAACTGCGAATATGGCAAGAACACAATTAAGTTCCTCCGCCTTCATAGAGAAGGGAAGAAGCACTTTGTTAAAGAAGTGGAAGTGTGCACGCATCTCCGGCTGAGTTCTGCTCAGGAGTACCTGGATGGAAACAACTCCCTCGTGATACCTACAGATACCATAAAGAATATTGTCCTTGTGCTGGCCAAAAAAAATGGGGTATTTTCTTCTTTTTTAACTAGCCTTGCCATTTCTTGTGACTTCATTTGGACGTGTCTTGTTATACTCACTTTTTATTTTCAAAATGCATCAAAATAATCTCTCCCTCCATTGGCACATCAGGTCAGCACTGAAGTCAACCTTCAGTGATTTGAGAGAGAATTTCTCCTCCTCCAGTGTTTACGCTGCAGACTTTCCAAAGCCTTTTTTCCTCACAGAGCTAGCAGTATTTTTTGTATGTTTGTGGTAGGAGATCCATCATTTTCTTAATTTAATAGCACATAACACTGCATTAGTCCTATAAAGCCTTTTCAAAGAGAAGGTCTCACAGTTTGTGAGACTCCTATTAATTCTGCTAGCTGTGCTCTTACCTCCCTTGATGGCATCTCTCATTATGACAACTTGTAGCATAACTCGTCCGCCTCAGTAATGAAATCCCATCTTTAGCCTGTGAAGCTTAATCAGAATATCCCTGTGATGATTGCAGCATTATATCCTCCTAGCACAAGGCTCCTGTAGCAGTTTCTCTGCAGCTCACTTTGGCACAGAATGGGAGATGTTTGACGTGACTCTACTTGCAGCATAAGCTGATCAAAAGCCTAGGCATGAAATCAGATATGACAGAAATCTGTATTTTGACCAACACCGAACCTTCCCAAATAGTTACCACAATCAGAACAATCTTCTGCTGTACGTGCACTAACTGCTGCTTTCTAATAATGCTGTTTGCTGTCTTAGATCCCAACTATAGAGCAGTTTGCTATAGATATCTGCAAACACTTCATGACAACATTTTGCCAAGTGGTGTACGTCAAAACCTACGTTCAGGAAGTACCATGGCAACGTCTCCATGAGGTACCTCAAATGCTAATACGTTCAGTTGCTTTATGCTGGAGCCATTCGTCGCTCCCTTAGTTCCCGTTCTCAAGTTAAGATGGGATTTACTGCACTTTTCCTTACCTGTCTGCTCTACGTTGCAGAATGGTGCTCCCCACATCCACTCATTCATAAACGTTCCTGATGGGATCCGCTTCTGTGAAGCTGAGCAGTGCCGAAACGGTGAGAAAATGCCAATATTTGTGCCAATGAGAGAGGAAGGTGGCTTTGGAGGTAGCTAGTGGCGTTATGGGGCTTACAGCACAGCCAAACCACTCCAGGGGGCTCAAAGAATACTTCTACAGTCTAAGTTTGCAGTCCTTGGTCTCCATGACACGGCTGAAGAACTAAAGTAGCTCACATTCTGTGTATAGCCTAAACATATAACAGATACAACAGCATGTCCAGCAGATACAACTACATATATGTATGACTACAGATAGTCACAGGATTCAACCACCTCCTGAGAATGGTCTGCTTCCTTTTGTACTTGATACTATATTCCATCCCCAGACGTGTTCCAAAACCACCTAGATGCAGCACTTCAGGACACGGTTTAGTGGTCACGATAATGTTTGGTAGACAGTTGGACTTGATGATCTTCAAGGCTGTTTGCAACCTTAATGATTCTGTGATTCCATGATTCTGCAGTCTATTGTCACTGCCCTGTAGAGGATACATCATGAAACTACACTGCTGTAGGCCAATTGTCTAGCTTGCAGCTCCTTTCCAAACCCTGTCAACCTGCCTCGGTTTTATTTCTAAGATGCAGTTTCATTGCTACAAGCCAGGCTGGCTTGAACACGGTGAGCACTCGGGTCTACGTGCACACAACTCTTCACATGTGCTTGCTCTTCTTGCACACCGTGCATGAACAAAGCACCGTTTGCCTTCACGGTGAGTTTTGTGACATAGGCTTTTCAAACTCAACTGTCTGTCTTTAATTTGGCATTCCAAAAGGTGTATAAAATCATCTGGTCTCGCTGCGATTCACAACGAGCGCATAAATTCGGTCTCGCTGGGTTGGTGTTTCATTTAACCCACCTCTCAGGCTACTGAGCTGAGGGGTTTGGAGGTTTTAGGTGTTAGGTCAGTATCTATTACTGCCCCAATGTATTCAGAACTATTTCCCATCCTACCCTCTCTCCCTCTTTTCCCATCTTGCCACGGTTAGGACCAGTGGCAAGACCAGTTTCACTTGCAGACAGGACACAAGCTCTGAAGGGCACATCTGAGCACTGTCCCTGTGTCCCTGCTGAAAAAAAAGAGAGCACTCATACAAGTCTTTAGAGCTTCTTGGCATAATTTCCTTTTAATCTTCCTACTAATATTAACTACTGCTGTATTTTTGTCAGCCTGAATAGTACTGACTTTGGTTTCTGGAAAATATTAAGAAACCCAAATAAAATAAAATAAATAATAAAAAAAGTTCATGCTTTCTTCAAAAGCTATTGCTCTTAATGTACAGATTGAATTAAATCTGTCACCACCTTGCAAATTCAGCATGAAATTCTGCAATTTCACAAAAAAAAGGCCTTTAAGACTTACTGAATAAACTGCCTTTCCTTCTCAGTCTTCCCTTCATGTAGCCCCTTAGCTGTTTCTTTAGGATTCCCCGCCTAGGTGAACAATAACCGAGGAGAAGATTTTTCAAATCCCTTTTATTTTTCTTATAAGAGAACCTTCTCTATCTTTAGCATCCTCCTACGCACCTATCAGCCAGACACAGAAATTTATTTCTCACTTAATCCTATCTTTTAACACTTTTCTCATCATTAAAAGAAACCTAGCGAGGCTTAATAGAATTATAGGCTTATTTTTTGCTATTATATTGGCTGATAAAAGGCTCAGAGAAATTGAAAACATCATCAGTAACAGAGTCAACATTTGACAGCTGGAGAGAGCAAAAGCACAAAACCTGCTGGAAGCAGAGCACAGGCTCACCTCAGAAACTCTGCCTAAGCATTTTATTCTTCAGTGCTTGTTTCAGGTCGATTGCTACACAGCCAACCAGCCTTTCAGTAAATCATTGCAAGGAGCTCTTTCAAACTAAGCTATGCATTTGAATATGAGGTAAAGACATCTCCAGGTTTGCTGATAGCATCTGCACTACAGGAATACCTGCGTGTTACAGTCTTACACCCAAACAACGAATTCATCAAGGTCTGAACAAATCCCAGGATATCCTGGCCGAGGGCAGCCTCTTCTTTACATTTCTTATCAAGATTTAGCAAAGAACGAGGAGATGCAGCCAAAATTATAGATACACCCTCTTGGACTCATTCAGATCCCAATAATGAACTTAAACAAGAGAAGAAATGGATAAAATGCAGTTCTGGTCATTTCCAGTAACAGAGCAGTTTAAAACACACACACAAAACCCCCACCAAAAACACAACAACAACAAAAAAAGAGCTAAACCATCACATCCTTTAGAAAGATCTGTTGCAGTGGAGTTAATTCCAGTATAAATTCCTGCAAAGACACAGTTTAAGGGCAAAGTCTGTCAGTCTTTTCAATCCAAGGCAGGATTCCTACGTGCCAGACACGTTCAGGGATTCATTTTGAACTACCCAGAGCGAGCGCCAAGAGCAGCACAGAAACTTCAGATCCCGACTATCTGTCTGGGATCTGAACAAGCCGGCGTGCCGTAAGGTTTCTCTCTCCTGAATCTGCTCCTTTGGCAGCTGTGGTCAGTGCAATTTTCCGTTATCAGCTTGGTCTGCTCTAAATGCCTGACATGGTTTAACCGCCGTCCGAAAGGGTGGTCAGGAGAGAAGGTTCAGGACAAAAGTGCTTGGCCTTTAGAAGGTGGTAATTCAGCCACGCAGGAGTGATCTACAAAAGCACGTTATAAATAGTGGCTAAGAGCAAAACCACCGTCAGTTTGAACCTGTGGGTGGCAGTTGTAGCAGTGCCAGCTCCTGCTAATGAGCTGCTGCAGGGATTTGCATTGGCTCCTCGCCCTCGCCGATGCAGAACTCAGGATGGGATGAGTATGCAAAGGAAATCTCTGACTGAGGCTCCGGGGCTTTGTGCAGAGAGTTTCTGCGCTCGCCTGTGTCATTAGAAAAGGCTCACGACACCTCTCCTGTGCACTAGCAGCCGATTTAATTTCCCTAATTTAAAAGCAATTAGCGGTTCCTGAACTGGTACCAGTGAGAGCCAACCCAATGCACATCCCAGCTCCAAGGAGGTGAGAAAAAGGGTGTCCTCAGCTCTCCTTGACTGCAGGTCACTTGACAGATTCTGTTTCCTAGATTGAACTCTGATTTCAGCCCTTTCCATCCCGTTTCTGACCTTTCTGGTCTAGCTGATGTCATGGGGTTGGGTCGTAGGCTGGGCTTGATGATCTCGGAGATCTATTCCAGCCTCAGAAATTCTGTGATTTCTG
>JANHFX010002963.1:0-32459 GCA_027560015.1 Chloroceryle amazona
GGTGACCGGTGAAACCGCTTCATCTGGCCCGCGATCTCCTGGTCCAAGTGTCGAGTGGGAGCGACCCATCTTCTCCTTTCTTTGTTTGAACATCCAAGTTTCTGGCTAAAGGGGTGGCCGCGAGGTTTGGGTTGTTAATGTCTGAGCCCTGGTGTTTTAGGAGAGGGTGTTGGTGTGTCCGAAGCGAAGCGTTAACGAAATGAGTTGTTTTTCTGGGTATTTAACACGTGATAGTCATACTGCCTGCTTTTCGGTAGAAATAGCCCTGGCGTATGGACTCCAAAGGCTCTCTACTAAATATCAAGTGCTGTCAGACCACTTAAATTTCAGTAGGGAATATTATCTTGTTTATCTTCTGCCTGCGCACTAGAATGTGAAGTTTTAAAGTAAAAAGGAAGTTTTTTCTGCTCGATAAGGTTGCTTCTTTTTTGGATGAGAGGGTTTAGTGCTTTAGGGATGGAGTCAAAGGCCTCTGTCGAGGGCTTTCCACAGTGAAATACAGGAACGAAAAACCTTTTCCACACAACCGTGTGAATTAAGCAAAGAGGGGTCTGTAGCAGTGGGGCAAGTGGAACCGACTTTGGATATAACAGCATCTTATACCCTAGTACAAGCTTGATATTAAAGTACAAAAGGAGGAATTTTGAACGGCTGATGCAATTTCCAAGAAATTAGTAGGAAAGCTGCAGTTTTGTAGGCACGTTAAAGGTAGTGGGCACGTTTGGTCAGCGTGGACCCTGCAGTAATCATCTAATCATAATGATTGAGGGCAGTGCACTTGACAGGAAGTTTGTTAGAAAATAATAGCTTACAAGGATGCTCATTAAAAAAACAAAACAACAAACCAAACATTAAATCACTGGATGATTTACAGCCTTGTGTAGCTGCTTGCATCAGAAGATCATTTTTCTTTGCATGCTCTTCAGTGCAATCAAGCAGTTGAGGAGATGGCTTTTTAAGATGTGAGTGTGCACCTGGATGTGAAGCACATAGATATATGAAATCTTAAAAGAATGGTTTCAGACTTCCTTTGCTAACTGGGACTCTTGCAGTCAGCCCGGAGTGTGATCCCTTAACACCAGTGGAGTGAAGGTGTGGCAATGTTACGGTACGGTATCGTTCTGTGTACAGATGGTTTGATGAAGCCTCTGTGAAGTTCTGGTTCATGGGAGCGTTCATTTTTAATGACAGAGTATTCGAAGCTGGGAAACTGTTGAAAGTTTGGATACATATGGATATGAACGCACATGAAAGCGTTTTAAATTGTGGACATGACTTAGACCAGAGCAGCCTTTTCATTAGATTGTTGACATGTCCTTAAAGTTTTTTTGGATCCAATCCTGGAAGCTGTTCGGTGATAGTTTTGTCCTTATGTCAAGTCTGCTTATTTAATAAAGGTCTTGTGAGGGAATGTTAATTAAACAGTACAGGGTCTAAGCTGTAGTTAAAACATCCTGAATTGGAAAGTATTACATGGAAGGAATATAAAGTTCTTAGGCTGTATTTAGTAGGTCTGCAGACCGTCTTATTTCCAGTTTTGTACTAATCTTATTTTCTTCACTGGCAGCACCTGTCAGAGGAAGGTACTTCAAACAAAGTTATTTGGAAACACACCTTATTTATTGCTCACTGTATAAATTACAGTTCTCTGCACCTTTTTGTTAGGGTGCTGCTGTGGAACAGGATGCATCGAGTGTTAAGTTACTGAGAAAACTAATTTTCCATAAACTACTTCCACAGATGCTGCATTTCCATACGCCCTGTTAACAAGAGCTGTAATTTTGACTTTCCAGGCCCAGATCAAGCTTTCAGTGTTTGAATAAAAAGGAGTGAGGAGTTGGTAACCTATGTAATATGGAAGCGAAGGAAAATGATCTACTCTGAACTGCCTGGCCTTGTCAGATTTGTGCGTGTGCCCATTTTTCAGTGCAAATCCTAAATGTGTTGGAATGACATTTCCCAAGTCATGGTCACAGGTGATACTGAGCAATGAGTAACCAGCAGCCAAACACTGGTATCTTTAAAAGTCCAGGATCTTATAAATTATTAGTGGGGGATAGTAATTGTGCCTCTCTGTAGTGATGTTCTCTCGGGGTAAACTTAATCTACAGTAGGAGCAAAAGGTTTTCTAATTTGATTAGGTGGTGGTTCTGTTGACTTTAGTAAAGAGCTGGTGCTCGTTCTAAAATTACAACCTTATGTTATTGATGTTTCTGTTATCTAAAAGTTGGGATGCTGTGAAACATAATACTTGGAAAAATGTGGAGGTGGTTGTTCTCTGGTGAGTTTACAGCCAAACATCATTATTCTGTGAGTATTTTCCAGAGCCATAGTTCATTTTAATGGGTGCAGTAGTGGTGTGGTCTGTTCTCTGCAGAGTATAGTGGGAAGTACATCAGAAATGATGAAACTGTTTTAAAAGCATTTGCAAAGTTTTAATGAACCAGCTTTTTCCCTGTGTTGAAATGCACTGACCTGAGGAATGTCTTGCTCCTCCGGAGCATGTTACCTTAGACACTGTTTGTTTATAACTTAGTATTTATCCAGACAGCGAGAGCTGCTTTCTATTTATATTCTAATAAGGCTTCTGCTTGGTTCAGGTGGTGATGGGAAGTTGCTTACGGGATTTCCAGTACTTTTGGGGAAGCGTGGTTGGTTTGGGTTTGGTTTGCTTTTGTTGGTTTTGTTTGGGTGTTGGTCTTGTTGTTTTACTTCTGCAAAAATCTTGTCTAGCCAGCTGTTTGTATTTTATTTGTGATGATTGTTTGTAGAAGTGAAATACTTCACTTTTGTCCTTATTTCATCTTGTTTGTTTTGGACCATCTCCCCAGTTTGTCAGAAGTGATTTAAGAACTTTGTTACTGTCCTTCAACTTGTTTTTGTCTCTTCTCAGCTTCGTGTTCATCTCATTTTTTTAAAGCACTATATTTATTAAGGTTATCTTTACTGCATTGGTTTTCTGTTTACTTTAACAGATTTCTTTGTTATGATTCAGACTCTTTTAGTTTTATTTGTCCAATGTATGTGTCACCTAACAGGAGACTTTCTCATTTTTTCCTGAGTCTTTATTCCTTGGCAAATGTTTAAAGCCTTTCTTCTTCTTCAGTATCTAAAATAACATTTATTTTATCCCATGTGTAACTGGAGATGTGAGTCGGTGCTGGTCTTGAAACAACTTTGTATTGAACCTATTCTAAATCTGGGAACATATTTGTTTTAATTCTGGTCATTTTTCTTTCCAGCGTCTTTTGATTACCTTGAAGAATTTCTCAACTGCCCAGATCCTTTCAAGAAGTGTTTATCAAAGCGTGTAAGCTCCGTGTTTAATACTTACTCTATTAACTTTGCCAATAGTGAGATTTTTCTTCTCTCTCCTCCCTATCCCCTTTCTCCTGGTGTTTTTCCACAGGAACTGAATTTCTTTCTCACTGAGGTTCCTTCACTTCCAGTATGGAGATGAATCGAGAAAAACTGTGTACCAGTAAGGCTGATGTGAGCTCAGATTCTGCTTATCATTGCTCAACATGCCATGATGATGAGGAGTGGAGCAATACTAGCCGGGGACGAGCTAAGTCACGAAGTTTGTCTGCGTCACCAGCCCTAGGAAGCACCAAAGAATTCCGGTACAGCTCTTGGTTCTTCCTTTTGTCACTATCTTTAAGAAAAATGAAAAAGAAACTTTTTTTTTATTTTAAAGTTATCCAGATTTTTAATTTTCACTCCTCTTTTTATATAACTTTTACTATATCTTTATATAAAAAGTCTTGCAGCTGCGATGAGTGGTAATGAGCAGAAATAGAAGCAGCGTTTTGTGGCAATAGAGGGGGAGGTGGTCAGTGAACCACCCCGTTGTGGTCCCTGCTGTGGGTGTTGTAGGTGGCCATCAGGGGGGCACCTGTTTGGAGTCCGTGTCAACGGGTTCTGGCTGTCTGCGAGGCCTGATAGAGCTCTAGTGCTGTCCATTACATGTCTGTAGGAGATTTAGGTTACATGGTTATGTGAGGCAGCACAGAGTAAGTTTGTGCTTGCAGATTGTTTCACAGCAGTGAGAAATGCCAGATTTCTAATCGAGTTGCAAGGCTCTTGTCATGTGGACAGCACTTTTGATTTAGTGATCTTTGGACCTGTTGTAAATATTGAATAGCATGCTGTGGCAGCAGTGTGTCTTGGTCTTGTGGGCAGTGCAGAAGCACTTCACCTTGCTTACCTTGTGACTCCATAAAAGCACCGACAGAATCGTGGAGGAGTTTCTCAGCAGATGACATTCTCGTCCAGAGCTACTGCGGTGCCGGTAGGAATGCGCTTGCAAGGCAGAGCTTATATGGGTGAGGCTGAAGATGGCAGGGGGAAGCTTTATGGTGAAGGCAGGCACGATAAAAGCCTTTATCTGAAGAACCTAAAAGGTTAGGAAAATACTTGTTTTGCCTGGGTGGTTTGGAAAGTCAGGGTGCTTTACTGCTTTTGGAAAATAGGCACAAAGGACCGCTCTGCCTGTGCTGTTCCAGCCACTGTGTCGTGGTCAGTATGAGAGACTGTTAGAAGCATGCTGGTAGATTGGATTTTTTTTCCCTTCTTCATTTAAACCTTTAAGAAGTAGACTCCATTTAGGAGGGGTTTTGCATTAAAATGCTCTGCATTCATTCCCTGCCTGTCTTCAGTTCCGTGTGGAATTGTCACAAGGCATTTTGCAGAATGTCAGGAGGTGCTCTCAGGCTTGTTAGGTAGTATTCAGATTGAAGTAGTTGCCTGTCGGCTTTGAACTGACAAGTATATTTTCCTAAAAGCCGTGCAATTTTCAGCACATTGATGCTCATTTTTAGCAAAGACCCTTTTACTACCAACAACTTTAAATTCTGTTTGCTCAAATAGCACATAGATGGAGTGCTAATAAAACCAGGTAAAATCTCAGCCAGAATGTATACCAGTGACTAATCAGATCTTGGGCAGAAAGCTTTGAATGTCCTGAATGTCAGATGTGAGTATTTAACACCTCTTGTAGGAACAGTTTAGCCAGTTACTGGGAGCGTCACGAGATAAGGACCTGTCTTGAAAGAAGGCAAAAAGGACAGTTATTTGGGAGAAGCTTGAGTGGAGCAAGACATGAGAGAGGTGCTGTTTAACTATCCTGATTTCAAATGTAATTATTCACAAATAGATAGAAACTTACCATTCCTTTACACAGATTAGTACACACATGTATCTCTAATTGTGTCAGTCCTTGCTTATTTTTCCGTTTTAATATAAATAAGGTAAACGTTATAAACCACTTAGTAATGATCTTATCTGCATTAGTCATGCCTGTGCTTATAAATGGAAAAAAATATTTGAAAAACAAGTATCGCTTCGGTGTTAGATGCAGGGAATTCTCATTTGCATTACTGGAATTTGGATCTTGCACGTGTATATTTTATTAGACATGGAACAAATCAGATGTTGCTGTTATGCCTTAATTATGTCTTTTTAATCTGTCATCTGGTTTTGATTTTTATTAGATTGCTGAGGGTTTTTTTAGTACTAAGAGTGAGTCATCAGGCTGGTCTGAGCTACTTTATTATATACACAATAGAAGGCAGCTCGGTAATGATTTCTTGCTGCCAAGCAATAGGTTAGTTACCAGTTCCTGTGTTAATTGAATTAAGCCCAGGAAAGGCATATTTCCCCCTTCTTTTTAATGGGACGATTCTAACAGCATTTCCATCATGTTTCAACAGTACATGACTTGAGTAAGTTTTACTCCCATTTAGGGATTTGCTGAAGGG
The DNA here is from genome assembly GCA_027560015.1 of Chloroceryle amazona. NCBI lineage: Eukaryota > Metazoa > Chordata > Aves > Coraciiformes > Cerylidae > Chloroceryle > Chloroceryle amazona. The sequence goes on from JANHFX010002963.1 coordinate 5,760, forward strand.
GGTGGGAGGGAAGTAAGGCAGAACAGTTCTGACTTGCTCCAGATAATCTCATCCTAGAGCTAGGAGTAATCCTGTGTTCTGGGTGGGGTTTAAGCTTGAAGATAAATGACACTTCAGAGATTCTGTTTATTTGAAGACAAAGATCATATTAGCTCTTATTAGAGAAATAAATGGAAAATAATCATCATCACCTATTCAGAACTAAGGCCTGGTACTGCAGATAAGTATTTCCTTGTACCTTAGAATTGAAGCATTTGTGGTTTATTATTTTATTAAGTACAAAGACTTAAACAATGAAAAAAGTGTTTAAATGATCAGGACACCATTACTGTGACTTGACCATGGCAAAAAATCTGAAGGTGTTGCCTTGGCGTTGGAGATTTCAGTGTAAATGCTTGTCCAAACTTACCCTGGGAAACCTGGCTTGTGTGTGTTGCTGTACTTTACTGAGAGGAAGAACGCTCATGAAGCTATTTGATGTTCAATCGTTCTGCATATCCTCTTCGAAAATCGTACGCTATTAGGTAAGATGTAGAGCTTCAAGAAATACAGGAGGGAAAACACTGTGGCTGCTGTGCATGCAGCAGTGGAGCTGATGTCACTTAGGAACTGATGCAGAGCAATCCTTGACACACCAATGACACACAGCTAACTGTTGTAGTTTGTTTTGCCGAGAACGTGGCCTGAAAACAACTGTCTTGGGTGTATTTTTGTCTGGATAGTGGTTTGCTTGCTCACTGTCAACAGAAATTAATGAATGCCAAAATGCCATGGAAGAGAAAGTTCTTATACTGTATAAACAAAAGCCCTGCCTTAGGTTTTGTATTTTAATTAATTTAGGCACACTTGTTAAGTGGAGGTTGTGAGACTACTGAGTCATGTAACAAAACCTGACGCTGCCGCTCTCCCTCTGAGCCAGTGTTGTCACAGAGATATTTGGAGCTTCTTTTGAACATTTCCACAAATCTGTCGTTGGATAATTTGCCAGTGTTATTAAATAACTTCCTACAAAATCTGAAGTGGTCAGTCAGCTACTACTCGTGTACCTGGCTGAGTAATTGCAGTGTTAAATACTGGTTTATGTTGTTGTGTTTACTGTTATTTAGGATTGCAACAAATGGAGGAGTTGAAAAATGTGTCCTTTAGATATTTAAATGCCTTCTTCCTCTAACCACAACAACAAAAAGGTTGTGTTTTGTTTTTTTTAAATACCTATGAATTACATAGCTACTTCAGAAACAGGAATTATCTGTGCTTTGTTTCTTAAACATAGGAACCTTCCTTTTCACAGTAGTGAGACTGAAAATGGCTGATGTTTCAATAATTTGGAATTTATCTACACACTTTTTTTTGGTCTGAGACACACATGCACTGTTCTGTATTGTGGTGTCCAGAAGAGCTGAGACTAAACAGAATCTTTGCGGGCATGACGTGAATTCACAGAATTAACTTGGGAAAACCTGACTGTATCTTTTCCGAGGCTGTGATGCTGCCTTTGTGCAAAATGAAGATGAAATGAATGCAGGAAGAATATGTGCCTAGCACTGATGTTTAGGAAATGACTACTCAGTGTGTTGATGGGATAAACTGCAAGTGAGTCTTCAATTAAAAGCACTCTCAGGGAGTAGGTACAGGAGTTAAGTTTCAGATGTGAAATGTGAGAGCTGGTATGTATAGAATTACCTTCGCTGGTCAGCCACAAATGCAGGCTTAAGAAACAGACTTTGCCCTGTATTGCTTAGTGCAGCTTTTTCAAAGAAATGTTTTTAGTGGATGGGGAGCTGATTATATCATCACATTTGTCTGACCTGCTGATCATTTTTATACTTACTTATATTTAGGAGAACACGATCCTTGCATGGACCATGCCCAGTGACCACATTTGGACCAAAGGCCTGTATGCTGCAGAATCCCAAAACGATTATGTAAGTACTCGTCGGATGGATGGTATTACACTTACTCTGGGTGAAAGCAAAACGTTTGCTTTTCCACCGGTCACCCCCTACTCAGCATTGTTGCTATTTCACCTGGTATTTAGAGACTTTCACGTTGCTCGAATGCCAGCTTGGGGTCTGCTAGCCAGAATTGGCCTGACGTTTTGATCGGACATCGACCACTGAAAAACATCAGTCTGAGAGGAGAATGGGTAGCACCACTGAACTGCCTTCTCAAGAAAGAGCTCAGTAGATGTGCGTTAGCTTGATCTGCATGTTGAAAAGTGTAACATGGGTTTGAATGTCACTGGGTTTTTCTTCTCTCAAGGGATGACAGGACATAATCACTATTTCTCTGTGTGGATTTATAGCCAGTTGGAATGCTTCCTGCAGGATAACAGACATAAAAGGAAATTAATTTTACTGGTTTTCCATTCTTAACTCATGTGGTGTACTTAGGCCCACTGTCTACTGCCTGAACGAATGGGAGTTTTTTCACAGCTCAGTTTATCTATTCTGGAAGTAAACAATAATAATAATAAAATTACGTAATGCTACTCACATGCCCTCCTGTATTTTTAAGTACTGCAGTTTTGTTCAGTGGCCTTTCTCAGAACAGGTTGGTGGCACCCTAACTTTTCCTACGAAGGTGTGGCGGAAATCTCCCCATGTACAGTAACTTGTCTTCACTTCCTCATTCTTTCCATCTCCTCTGAAGCTGTTGGCTTGGAGGGCTGCAGTTCCTCTGAAACCCCAGCCTGCCTTGTGTGTTTACCCACCTGACTATGAGCGGCTCCTCCCCATGGGCTGGGCCAGCAGGGTAGATATAACCTTGGTGTCAAGAGCAGTTGAGTGCAGAGGCTGCAGGCTGCTTACGTAGTGTTCTGGAGAGCAGGGCTCTCAAGGGATGGAAGGGAAGGACTTTTTGAAGACCAAACTGTAAATGACTGTCCCTACTCTACGTGAGGGTTTGGTTGCAGCTTCTAAAAACAAGCAAAACCTTTTCGTTTGGGTTTTTCTTCTCTCCAGTCAGTAATATTGTTACACTCTCTTCACTGGAGAGAATTAGAATATTTTTAACAGTGAATTTTAGTTCAGGCACAGGTTAGGGAAGGTCTTGGTGCCTCGAGGTCCTAGTGTTGATGATTATATTGAAAAACCTGCTTTAGGAAGACTTACGTAAGGTGAGCAGATGAATTGAATGACTACTCAGTGAGAAAAGAATCAGGTGCTTGTGTTGTTGAGGAGAGGGGAGGTCAAATACCTGTTTTTAAACTTTCTCGAAATAGGATTTTTCTTCTGAAATATTTCTATAAAGCCTCACAGCTTTTTCTTAGGACTGATTGAAATACTCAGGAAAAGAATTTTCAGGGAAAAATGTTCTTCTTTTGAGGTAGCAGTATATTAATAGGTGACAAAGGCCCCAGCCTTTCTTTTCCTTTTTGTTTGGTGGTTTGTTTGGTTTTTTTTTTGAGTTGTTGCATTTGCCTGACTCCTGGAAAGAAACATGAAGATTTTAAAGCATGTTATGAATAATCTTTCATTTAACAGTACTACATGGAATTGGTGAGTACAGTTGAAATAGGCAGAGACTGTCTTTTGTTTGAATGAGGTCTGTATTAGTTCTGTGTTTATTAAGTGAAAGGCAGTGCTGCAGTCTTTAGTTCTTCACCAGCTTTAGGAATGGCTTTGAAATCATTTTGGGGGTGGTTTCTCTTATGTGTTTTTCTAACCTGTTAACAGTATGGAGCATTGAATTTTATGAAATGAACTCTTTAGTATAGTAGAACTCTTCCTTAGTCACCATTTGTGTTGGAAGTAGCATATAAAACCTCAGCTGCAGGTCCTTTGCAGCTCTTTGGCACCAATAATCACATGAGTGCAACTCTTCCCATTTTATTCTACTTCATTTTCGGTTCAGAGGAAGATTTCCAAATTCATAGTCATGTTTGTTAGTAAAGGTTACTGGTATTGGGCTACTTCATTAATCTATAGTGTTTATATGTAGAATACAGGCATTTGGAAAGGATAAGGAGCAGGTTATTCCCCCTCCAGCATCATTAGCTGTTTTATTTTAACCCTTGAAGTGCTAAATCCAAGTCTGTAAATTCAGCTTGTTCAGCTTTTATGCTAATCTGCTTTGCTTTATGGATTATATCTGCACCATATGGAATAAAGATGGGATGCTTGTCATATGTGAAATACAACTGGGAAATTATGTAGCTTACAAGTAGATAGAAATGAAGAAGAAAAATATAGCTGGGTAATCCTCTATCAGCTAAATGTATTGTAGAGTGATGTAGTGCAGGGTTGTTAAGGCTTATCTTGAGGGCTTAGTACAGACAGCCACGTGAATCTTAATTATTTGTCCTTCTCTTGTGATAGTGTTGGTTAGTATTAGAAAAACCTACAGAGTTTGTGTCTGCTTCTGTAGGCTTCAAACTGCATTGAGGAAACTGTGACTGGCTACTGGTACCAGGGAAAAAGTGCTGAGGGGAACATTGCTGCAAAGAATGTTTGAGTTGGAACTATTGCCCTCTTTTTTAAATTAACACTGGTTTACGCTGTTTGATGTGTGGTATTGTAACTAAAGACAGCCTCTTAACAGGCCAGAATGCTGTCACAGCAAAACTTAGTAACTTTGTGTTTTGGTTTGGTTTTTTCCTTCTATTCTCTAGGCACATTCAGGATCCAGCAAGCCAGCGGTTGACGTGGAACAAACCTCCCAAGAGTGTCCTCGTTATTAAAAAGATACGTGATGCCAGTCTGCTGCAGCCTTTTAAAGAGCTTTGTGTGTATCTTACTGAGGTAATGAAATGGAAATTCCTTTTTTTACCACAGTGAAAAATTTTACATCTAAATTATCTTCCATTACAGATTCTGTTGAATGTGGAATGTGCAGAATTGTCCAGTGTGAACAAATTGATTTGCCCACTGATGAGTAGTAAAACTTGTTTCAGAGCTCAGGATTGGTACTGAACTACTTCACGTACAGAGCTTAAAAAAACAAAAAAAAGTGAAAACTTTCCTTCAGTCTGTTTGCAATGGGAAATTACAGGGGATGGGATATAAAAAGCTTTATGCCTCAGACAAAGAGCAGTGTTCCAGAGTCATGTAATCTATATCCAGAGGTTTTTTAGGTGATCTGTGAATGCTGCAAAATTCTCGTTAGAGCACACATGAGAAATGAACCCCACAACCAGGGGATGCAGAGCATTGCTGTAAAATGCTATTTACACGTTTAAGCTCATGCAAATTCTGTGGAGACTGAAATACTTTGTCATTTTAAAGGGTTATTAACAAGCTTATCTTCCCTCTCTTAAGGAGAACAATATGATAGTGTATGTAGAAAAGAAAGTACTGGAAGACCCTGCTATAGCTAATGATGATAACTTTGGACCAGTGAAGAAGAAATTTTGCACCTTCAGAGAAGGTATGGTAATGATTTCCTGACAGGAAAGCTGAAGTACATTGCTTATTTGTCTTGGCATTTCCTTAGTCCTTGCGTCAAGTCTGTAAAACTGAGGTGTCTTTTGTGAACAGCTGTTGTTACATCTTAGCTGTGTTTTGTGTATTTGTGAATGAATGCTGGCAAGCTGCACTTGATTTATGTTAGGAAATTGACTGTTGATAAAACTTAATTTAAATCTTCTATTTTGATGTTCATCTAGATTATGATGATATCTCCAATCAGATAGACTTTATTATATGCCTGGGAGGAGATGGGACCTTACTTTATGCTTCTTCACTTTTCCAGGTTAGTGGAAATAGATGAATAGAATCTTTTTGAAGTATTTGAAGGTTGTTGGGTTGGTTGTTTGGGGTTTTTTTTTTCTCCTCTTTGTTATTGAGGATGGCATTTGTCCTTTGCTGTTCATTCCATTTTTTTATCAAGCCTCTTTTACCCTGTACCTTCTGAAAATAGTGTATGTAATGTTGTTTTTATTATGCACACTTGAAGTTACATCAATAGTCAAAATATTTGCAGGCAATGAATTGCTTTTATTCAGTAGCTTTTAAATTCTTTTCTTTATTGATAGGGTAGTGTACCTCCAGTTATGGCTTTTCATCTGGGATCCCTTGGATTTCTTACTCCATTTAATTTTGAGAATTTTCAGTCCCAAGTCACTCAGGTTATAGAAGGTAAACTTAAGGGGACAAGGTGTGGTGTTTCTTTCTGTTACATTTTCTGTAGCCTTTTCCAAGACTAGCAAATTTTCTTAACCAACTCATTTAGACTGTCCCATAATCTTGAGTCACAGGGAACGCGTACTGAACTAACAGGAGTGTTGCAGTGCATTGACCCATTCAGTGCTGCTTTCTGTTCTACTCTGTAAAGGGAAATGGCTAAGAAATAACCCTGTGTGGAGTAAACAAGTAAGAGCTGCTGCAGCATTTGTTAAATGGCAGATAAACATAGCAATAGAGCGTAGCTCTGACGTCTGTGCCAGTCTGTTTCTCTGAGCAGTGAAGTGCTTAAATACTGAGAAGTGAGGCAAGTAAAATATTTGAGGAAAGAAATTGTTTTTTCAGTATGAGCTTATCTGAATTACATCCAAAGTAGATTCCTGAAAAGACGTATAAAATTCTCATCTTGCTAGGATGGTGTCTTTTAGGAGATGTTTCTAATGCACTGGTTTTCTTTAAGCTTAGTTTTTGTCTTAGCGAAGATTGTGTGAGCCTAACGTTGTTTTCCAATCTTGATCATGTCCATATAAAACTTAAGTTTTCTTCTTAGACCGTGAGGAAAGGGAGGAGGGATTGGGTTCAAATTTGACTTTAGTTTTGCTCATTACCACTAAAAATGAGTTTTGAGCTTTAACCAAATGTAGACAATTATCTTGTGAATGAAACTGGGAACATTGAAAGCAGGGGCGATAGACGGATGGCATTTCATACAGTTTACTAGTCATTAAAGGTGTTTATTTGCTACACTAGCATCATTTTTTGTGTACTTTCTCCTATATTTCCCTTCCAGGCAATGCAGCGCTCGTTCTACGAAGCAGGCTGAAAGTGAAAGTAGTAAAAGAGCACAGAGAGAAAATGACAGTACAAAATGGGATAGAAGAAAATGGAGTCGTGTCTACAAATATAGAGAAAGAAGTGGGCAAGCAAATTATGCAATATCAGGTCAGAGGGCAAACCAAGCAAAAGAGCTAATGGTGTTGGTAAACTGCTTTGTACTTGGTTTTATTGTAACTTTCCCCTTTTCCTTGGTTTCCTTACATTTGCCCACTAGTGTGGGACAGATCCACAGAGCTCTAATTCACAACGTGGGCACTAAATAATGAGCAAGTGGTGCCCCTCGTTATTTCTGCGATTGTAAGTGCTGATGTTGCACACTGCTGTACTTTCCTTCTAGTTTGAGACCAAAGTAGTAGTTCTAAAATGAGATATCCCAAAGATTTTTATAAGTGAAAAGCAAAACTCTGCATGTTATTAGTAACCAGCTTCTGGAAATAATTCTTAACATCTGAAAACGTCAGCAGGCACTTGATAAGACAGAAGAGTAAAGAGAGTCTAATTTGGCAGATACTAAACCAGCATGAATTTCTGAAAGATCCGGAAAGCGTGTTTCAGCCTGTCGTTAATTACATTGCCAAGTCAGTGATAGCAGACTGGTGTAATATTTCATGTCATGGCAGGTCCTAAATGAAGTTGTAGTGGATCGTGGTCCTTCTTCTTACCTTTCCAATGTAGATGTCTTTCTAGATGGACACCTGATAACAACAGTGCAAGGAGATGGTGAGTCTGCTTCTTGATTTGCATTGCTTCTCAGTTATGTAGACTGTTGCTATTTTACTGGAGGATTTTCTCACATGGAAACAAAATCTCAAAGCTTCAGTTCACTGGCGACAGAAAACTTGAGTGTGCATGGAACAGGTATGTTTATTCCTTGGTAACTGTCGCGTTCCACAACGAAGCGTTAGTGTTGTAAGCTTTGTTTGTGGACTTGTGAAGGCAAGTGGCAGTTTCTTCAGGTATGCCCCTTAGAGCTAAGGGCAAGAAATAGCTCAGAAAAAAATTGCTTGGATATCTGGAATTTGCTGAAGGCCTGAGATCTCAACTTGTGAAATACAGAATTTCATCTTTAAAGCTCTTACTCTTAAAACAAAACAAAACAGGAGAATGTCACTGTTATGAAGTTGTGTAACCTGAGATCTAGAAGTTTATGCAACTTAGGTGAAGCCACAGAACAAAAGCCCTGTGCCAGGATTAGAAGATTTTTGTGTATTAGACTGCAATTCTCCTGTGAAATGCAAGTTGATACATTCTCTGCTTCATTTTCCTAACAGTGCTATTTCTTAGTCCTCTTCCAAAATAATGCATTGATTGTAATGCTCATGGAAGTGCAATTTTTGCTCCTTTCACAGGAGTCATTGTCTCCACGCCGACTGGTAGCACTGCATATGCAGCTGCAGCAGGAGCTTCTATGATTCATCCCAATGTTCCTGCAATCATGATCACCCCCATCTGCCCTCACTCATTGTCTTTCAGACCTATTGTTGTTCCTGCTGGAGTGGAACTCAAGGTTAGCTACTCTGTTATTTCTCCTTCTTGGTTAAAAACTTCTGTAATAACCATGTGAACCTGACCAAAGCAGAAGAGATTAGGAACTGCTGCGTATCTTCTGCATTCTTTCACTCGTGGGAGGACCATTCTTCTGGTTAAAGAATGCATCTTTGTTTGAAATAATATACCCACTAGCAAAATATTTTACACTGCTTCCTACTTGATTGTAGTTGTTTTAAATTCTGCAAAATGGGAATGCATACATTTGCATTTTGACTGATAAAACTTTACATAATTTCAGCTAAAGCAGTGCTTAAATCAGTGCTGTTCCAGAGAATGAAAAATTCTAATTTCATGGCTAAACCAACAAATATCACAGCTCAAGTTTAGTTCTTTTCTCTTGTTCAGATTATGCTCTCTCCGGATGCCAGGAATACAGCATGGGTTTCATTTGATGGAAGGAAGAGGCAGGAAATATGCCATGGAGACAGGTCAGGCCTTTTTTGATTGTAGCATTTCTCTATAAGTTTAGAAAATACAGATTCATGCTCTTCTCTCATTTTCCAACATCTCTCAAAAGAGTTGTTGGCAGTGAAGGCACAGGCTTTAATAAACCCTAATACCTCTTACAGCACGAACTACGTTAAAAGTATTTAATTTCTAACAAGTTTTTTTTTGATCTTCCCAAGAAAGCACAAGTGCAATGTTAAGACAGAAGCATGTAAACATTGCATGCTTGGTAAGGAAAACGGACACGTCTTTAGAAAAATTCTGTAAAGCTAACTTAAATCTTAGGAGTTTGAGAAGATGTGAACCAACAGGAGTTGCATGTAAGCAGCAGGTCTGAATAATGCCACGTGGTTTAAACTGAACTCAGCGAATGGTTGTGGTCGCTTGCGATGCTGTTGCCTCGAGCGAGCAGAATGCAGCGTGTGGAACTTCTTGGCTGTGTGCAAAATGTGGTGGCTTATCCTAATGGAGGTGGTTTAGAGCAACTGTGTGATATGTGACTGGTACATTTGCTATTCAGGATGTCTAGGGTTTTTTTATTGGTCCATACAAGCTGCCAGGAGGGAAACTATAGAGCTGGCATGACACTCCATCTTGAACAGTTACCTCTGGGGTTGGAAGATCTATTTATCTTTCAGGAGACTAGTAAGGATTCAGATGTGGGACTTGCTCATTCATTAGATGCTGGACTTGGTAGTGCTGTTGCTTACAGTTAAGATTAGAAACTTAAAGGCCATGGTGGTGAGATATTTTTCCTTTGCCCCTCTGTTGTTGATGTGGCTATTATGGAAACTTGCTGTTTTACCAGCCTGGCCGAATGTAGTGCTGCGTTAGCAGGTGAGGAGATTGGTTTTATTTAAAAAATTGCTGTTCCTTGCCCTTGACTGACTGGGGTATTCCTGTGTTGTTGCAGTATTAGCATCACTACCTCTTGCTATCCCCTTCCTTCGATCTGTTTCCGAGATCCTGTGAGCGACTGGTTTGAAAGCTTGGCTGAGTGTTTACACTGGAATGTTCGGAAGAAGCAAAATAATTTTGCTGTCGAAGAAGAAGAATTTTGAGTGTCTACATCTAACAAGACTCATGGGAATGGAATGTGGCAGTATCCCTTCTATATGCTTGGATTTTTCAGTTTTTGGCTAACGAGTGTGGTCACCCTTTCAGACACCCAGTGATTATAGTTGATATGTCTGATCTGCTGATGGCTGGAAGTTACTGTGCTGTTTCCTGTCCACCAGGAGTAGGAATGGAAGAAATTAGGCTCTGATCGTTGTCATCCAGTGTGAATTTCCTTCAAAGGAGCAATCTGAAAATGGATTATTACTGATTGGTTTTGACAACTGCATCTGTAGATTTGATTTTAACCTGTAACTTGCCAAGAATGTGGTAGGCTGAATGTAGATACATAATAGCAAAATGGCAGTAGAAAAGTGGCATTAAAATATTGTTTAATTTGGTATATTTGTAATTCCATTGAAGACTGCTGTGCATTTAAAGGCTCGAAGAAATTTTCTTTTAAAAAAACAAAAAGCTCCTCTTTGTTAGCTCAAGTTATGTCCTGCCCAGAACAGCTCCCCATCAAGACAGGGCTTAAAATACTTTCTCCTTGCTTGAGAATGTGACACGCTATGAGGAAACACCCATAAAGAATTGGGGTTTTTATTAATAGGTGGAACTAGTGGAAAAAAGTGTGTATATATTTTTATATATACATATTTATGTATCTTAGGCCCATTTGAACAGTGATTTACCCTTGGCTGTCATCACTGTGTAAATGGAATAGGTGAGCATTAGTGTGGACTTGGTTATTACAGGGATCTCCATTTTTGTAGCTGAGCTGGTTTATAGCTCTGCAGTTCCTGTTGGTGGGAATCATCAGTGTGTTATTTCTTCTTACTATTTTTGTTTGATTCTCTGGAATAAATGGTAGCATCAGAGACCATAAAGAAAAAAAAAAATCCCATCAATTCTCCAAGTGTTCAAGAAGAATCTGGAGTTAAATTACAACTGTATTGTCTAGTTCTGTTCTTGCCTTGAAGAAAAACATATCCTGTGCTAGGCCCTGGGTGCCCTCAGCTTCCATCGACAGCTTCCAACTCTTGGTGCTGAGGACCACAGAAAGGGATACTGCATTGACAGGCTGATGAATGAGAGGACACATTCCCAGTAGAGTAGCAACGGTGCCTTCAGCACACTCAAGATATTCTAAGTCTCGTATTTACTTTTTTAAGATGCTTTCAAATGTTTCTAACTTCTTTATGTACATATTTTATTCTATGTGCTTTTATGAAAGAAAAAAAATAACAAAACAAAAAAACAAAACCCAACAGAAGCCTAGTTGGGATAAAAGGGTTTGTACTGTACTTTAACTGAAAAATATCCAACCCAAGTATAATGTTTACATTTATGTTCTTTGTGGTGCAGTCTCATGCTCATACTACCCAAACTTTAGCATTTTCAAAGTCTTGCTGCATTGCTCATGAAAAGAATGGACATTATCTGTTAAGCCTGTGGCATGATACTGCAGAGGGATTACTTTCCTGATTAAGGTGGGATTTCCTTGGGAGCGGAGTGAGAAGCTGTGTTAACTTTTCATTGATTGTCTTCTGTTGTTCATGTGGTCCAAAGTGGTAATGGGAAATGCATTAACTTCTGAACTCTGCCTAAACTGTTGTCCTCTCATGGATTAAATAATGTCTCTTCCATTTTGGATGCTGCCCTACTCTAACTTTATGAAATCCAGCTGAGAGAGCGCACCTTTCCATAAAAGAGAAGCAAACTCTTAGTTAGCGTTACAAATCACAATGAAAATGTGTTAAATTACCACTCAGTTTGTAAATTCTGTAAAACAGAATAGTGGGTTGATGGATGAATTTTGTGATATCTTGGAGAATACCCAGATAGCTTTTGGGATTTATTTTTCACTTGAATCTGCAGTAATTATCACTGTTTTGAAGCTGCTTACGGGTTTCCTAGGTGGAGTATCCAGTTATTAAATAACTGGTTACTTTTTGAACTGTAGAAGTGTCATACTTTTTGCTTTGAAACTTATTTTATTTAAACATGCAATAATTGAGAAAAGGAACAGGGTATAGGGGCTATATAAATGTTTAAGTGGAAAACAAGCAGGCTACTAGGCACGCTAGGGAAGTGGAAATCATTTTGCGGAGGTGAGGCAAAATGATTAATGAGCCTTATCTAGTATTTTTTTAAAGATAAAACTATATTCAGCACTTTTTATTTATGCTTTTTATAATAGCAAAGCTATTATTGACTGAATTGCTGAACTTTTACTTTTCAGAGTGCGTAGCTGATGAAATCTGTTAATCAAAACATCCCTGACTACTTTCTCTAGATTAGTTCTAGATGGGGAGTTCTCTTTATCACGTGCTGCAATTGCATTACTGGCTTTGAGGTTTCTGCAGTTTTGCTTGTACAAATATTCCCGCTTGAGAACAATCTTACTTGGGTCACCGACCAGCCAAGTAGGAGCTTCAGTCACTGACTAAAGGAAAGAAAGTCACTTGATGACTTCAGTCTTTGCTTTTTCTTCAGAAAGCTGCGTTGATTAAAATTGTACTCACTGCTTTGTATTAAAATACAGCGCAGATTGTGTTAATACATTACAAATTTATCTAACTGTACAAAGTCCCCCTTCAAGGTCTTGAATCCACAAAGCACCTATTCGGAAGCAGACTGGTGAGGTTTAAACAGAGCTCAAGTTTCGCCTGTTTAACTGCGTAGAGGGTGGGTAACCTGCTCAAACCACAGCCGAACCAAAGGCTGAACGCTCACTTGGTTGTATTGGCAAGAAAAGCTCATTTTGCTGATGTAGCTTTCTCAAAGTAACTCGTTTAAACTGTACTAGTGAAATTTGGGGTTGCTGATTAAGAGCAGTGTTTCTAATATAAGGGTTTGTAAACATCACTGCACCTACAAATCCTTTCCAGTCTACAAAAGGCCGAAATAAAAGCTCGGAAGTGAATTTGGTTTAAAAAAAAAAATAAAAATAGATAAATCATTCTCTGGTAGAGAGTTTAAGAAGATATTAACAACTAATGTAGTATGGAATAAACCAGCGTACTGAGTTTTTAAGAGGAAAAATCCTGTTACATATTGTTAATGCTTTGAAAACTTCTTTTAAATATTGTTGAAAACAAATATTTTTCAATCCTTTCAATAAAATCTTTTTGTAAAGCTGGATTTGTAAAGCAGCACTTTGACTGTTGAGAATATAAAGCTCGGCATGCACAGTTCCTTGCTGGGAAGGCACGTGTCCAGGTGGGCTGTTGGTACATTGTCGCAGGGGACGGGAGCATTTTGCAAGTTACCTAAAACTGAAACCTCCTTTTTCGGATCGTTCTGGGTAAAACTTGCTAAGTACTTTTGCCAGAGCAGTAGCTTCCATTTGTTTGGTATAGTGAGATTTGTTCCTGTTGTTCTCCTCTGCAGTTGGTGAATATCAATAAAAAATGTGATGAGTGACTTTGAATTTATCCAAATTTAACTTTGGATTTAGCTAGATTCATCTCTTGTGTTACTCAGAAAATGGGGAGTGGGTTTTCTGAACCAGTTGGTTTAATGATTCACTGTGTCCAAGATGAAAGTGACTGGACAACAAATAAAGTGTTCAATTTAGAGTTAGGCCAGAGATCTTGCCTGTGCATTGTGACAGGATTGTATATTGGGAATTTTCACAAATTCAATCGAGCAGCTCCAACCTACACAAGTATTAACTTCAAGACTTTGTGATAAAGAACAGGCAGATTTCCCCAGGAACAACTTAACAAGACCACGGTCAGGAATCAGTACATTTTTCTGTGGAAATAGGAAGGTTAATTCTCCAAGGCACACAAACCATTTCTTCTTCTGGGGATATGTTTCAGTGAAATGACACCGTTCTTCCTTCCACTGATACAATAGTTTCTGCCATCACCTTGCTGTGAAGATAAAGGAGCATAGCACAAACCTACTTCCCTCAGCTCATTCTGACAGCTGCAGGCTGACTGCAAGATCAAAGTCTTCCCTTACTGGTCCTGCTCTAGGCAAGACCTGCTCCGTGTTTGCTTGTTTCAGAAGAGGTCTGAATATGTTTAATTGTGTTCCTCCATTTCAGCAACAATTCCTAGTCACATTCTGACTTGTGGAATGAAGTCACGGTCATCAGCTGCTACTCTCGTGCTTTCTCTGGATACTGTCAGCTGTACAGGGCCTGACCATAGACATTTAACCTCTTCCTGCCTCCCCTGTGCTACCCATGAAGTACGTTTGTTTCAGGTTTAGAACATTAGGATGAGAAAAATATTTTTTAATAGAGGTTTTGAGATCATCCTTTTAAATTTCCCTAATAAGCTGCGATAAAATCTTTGAACTACTTTTTGCAGTGTACAGGTACCTGCCAGTTAAAGATCTTTATTTGAAGAGGAGGGATGGCAGTGTTCACAGCAGTGTGAATTCCAGTTCCAGCCTCTTCCATACCCAGTTTGTAAACAGGCTTCCCACTAAACTCATGCTGTTGATACAAGAAATAATTACCCCCATGCAAATTGTGTTTATACTTTATTAAAAAATAGACAGCCAGTACCTAGAGGTTCCAATCAATAAAATACCAAACTTTTAAGTAACAATATTAAAGGCTTAGTTTAACAGTCACCCTGGGTGTGAAATGGCACATCGGTTAGACAGGCTACAGGAAGGAGGGAGAGCACACTGTGTAGTTTTCATCTGTAGCTGGGATTTAAATGAAAAAAAAAATAAAGTGAGCTGTGGTGAAGTGAGAGGAGGAACAAAAGCCCCAGCCACTCCGCTGGGGTTAAGCCATCACACAGCCCCAGCAGAGATGGGGCATGCAGCTGTCACCGAACAGCCTCGGGGCTTGTTCAGCAACAGATCTGAGTTGAGAAATGAGGGAAGGGCACCTAGACTCGGATGTCGAAGATGGGTGTGCAAATTAGTTCCATTATGTTTGTGTATATCCAGAGAAGCAGTGTTTATATTAGCGACATTCTCTACTCACATGCATCTTGTGAACCTCCTGCGGTTACAAAGCAATGCCAGGAAAACAAGGAGTGAAAGATGCATTGTCCTGTCAGCAAAACTCACTGAATGGAGAGGATCACCGCTAATTTACCAGCACGCTTTGCTTTTGAAACTTAGTGACCAGCTGCTCTGCTCTAGTTCCTTCGAACAGCACCAACCAAGAAATGCAAGGACATCTTTCTGAGCAACTTCCTCTACCTCTCTGGAGCTCACATCCTGATGCAAGTACTTGATCAGAACTTCACTGGCTCTGATCTCACTCTGTAAGAGCTGTAGACAGAACCCAAGGGGGATGCTCAGGAGTCAATCCTTCCATAGGAAGAAAACACTGTGGGAAGAAAGGAAGATCAGTCAATGCAGAGCAGCATTTGCATCCTTCATGTCAAAGGAGGTTTGGGTAGCTCAGGCTTAGTGGCTCTCTAGATCACTTTATTCTTCTGTTAGTTATTTTAAGGGCAGTTATAGATGATAAAAAAGACAAATTCCATCTATCTTGCACAGAGGAGATTTTCCAACCCAGGTCTGTTTTTCTGGATGGCAGCAACCCTTGCATAGGTTGGAAGCAACTTTGACTAGTGTCAGTTTTCTTCAGGGGGAAATCACCCCTGTTCCACCTAAGCTTCTGACCTTTGTCAGGCTGGTAAATTCCAAGGCTGATGTCATTAGGGATCTGCCTGTTGTGACTGTCCCTATTTTCATGGCTCCTGAAGCTCTCTGCTTAATGCTGACTGATACAATAGGCTACGACCTTCATAGTCAAGTTAACCTTTTGAGTACTTACTTCTTTCTCTCAGCCCCTGCCCAAAGCTGCGGTAGACATGAATCAGCGCCCAAAACAAAACAGATTTTATTGCAACAGAAATGCAAGAGCCGGTAATGAAAGCAGCTTCCAGAGTGTAAGAATTCCCTTTGCCCCACTCCCTTATCACCTGCAGGAAAAAAGAGACATACAACAATCAACACCTCATTCCACAAAGCCCTGAAGCCATAAAATGCAATCAACCTCCCAAGTTCTCAAAGTCACTAGATAGTAAATGAGGGGAAAAAACCTGGTCACTTTTAAACCCTCCTACCTTCCTGATTACACACTGACCCCAGCTACATTCACTAACCCTTCTGATCTCTCCAGCGCTGAAGTCATACTAAAACACTATTAAAAATAACTTAAGGTGAAGAAACCAAATTTCATCTTCTACCTCTGTTTCTCTCCACTGTAAAGTATCAGCTGAAGTTCTGTTCCCTGGCTGTCACTCTACTGTTACTGTCACGCATGCCTGGGGGCCGGCTTCCTGATCCTGTTTTCACTGGTGGCTAATGGGATTACTGTGTTTGTGACAATAACTGCCTAACCTGTGCCTTTTGGAGGGGCCCGACACAGAAAATAGCACCTTCTAATGAAAGGCAACACTACTTATATCCTGCAGCTGCCTACTGCATTGAAGAAGGATCACGGCTCTCGTGAACAGAGCATGGTCAGGCACATTAATGCTCAGGAGAGGCCTCTGTAGAAATCCAGCACTGAAGGGAGGATAGTTAGATCTAGTAGTACTCTTTCCCCCCTTCCTGCAGGTTTGAGTCCCTGCCCCTGCAGGCCAAGTGATTACCAGCAGGACATTTTAAAAAGCACAGTTCTGACTACTTTCATTTGTTAAGGAGCGCCAGGGTGTGTATCCCAAACCAAGGCAGGTGATGGATGTCCTTTAAAGGTAAGTGCAGTTTACATTTTTTAGCTCAGAGGAGTAGTGCATGGCACGTCTGTGCTCTCGCTTGCTGGTCACTCCGGTGTGTTTTGTTGTTACTGTGCAAACGTAGAAGGAGACGTAGCTATTTTCAAGTTGTTACTGATGTCAGAAGCCACCACCTGTACTTTTCTTTCCAACTGCAATACAAGTAAAGTTGAGCCACCAATGTGGCACGTGGTCCTTCTTATGCTCTGTCAGGTCAAACAGGCCTGGGATAACTGGAAAAGCCTGATCTGACTGCATGCTTTAATAAATAGAACCCCAGGGACTTGGATGACTGCAGCCACTGAACTTTTACCAGTATCTGGAGACTATATCTGTGAAGTACGAGAAACACCGGCTGCTATCAGTATTTGAGCCCTTCCCTTGATGAACAATTTGCTTTGCCCTTGCCCTTCTTCCTTACCTCCTTTCACATGGGCTGTGGGAGGTGCTGGGATGCAGTGATAAGTGTTTTATCGCTATCGTACTGCCAAAAAAAGGTCTAATACTGGAGTTTGTTGTGCTTGTACTGTCTCTTGTTTTGGCTACATCAGGATCGACAGCTGGCGGTGGCTGCCTTAAGAAATTCTTTAAAATATAATGACTTTAGGTCCTGCAGAAGGTCAAAGGCTCTGGCACCACTTCAGACTTCTTGTGAAGGAAGGGAGGCATTTTTGAGGAGCTGTGTATCTTGTACTGGAAGATTTTATTGCATCTTTCCCTAATAATTCTGGATGCTTTGCCAGTTGCAGAGACTTCCAAGGCCTCTTCCTCTATCAGTTCAAGAGCAGTTTGACATGGTTTTTATCTTGAAAAGTTAATGCTGAAGAGGTTGGACGTGCCTGCTGCTGCTCTCATTGATTCTAACAGGAGCTGCAGCGAAGGGGTGTGCTCGGGAATGAGGCACCGTGTTTGGGATCCAGTAATGAAGAGGACCTTGCTCTCCATTACTGAGTGAGTAAAGTTTGATGAGTTACCGTGTAAAGCAGGTAGATGAGATAAGCTACTTCAGGTACATTCTGACACAGGAAAATCCACACTAGAGGTTTCAGTTCTTTTAAAATCTGTAAAATAAGATGAGATACATACAGCTTTTTAACTAGTTGGTATATACTCTATAAAGGCCCTATAGAGTTGCTTTTTCATGGGCACATCCTGATAGCTGTGAGTGATTTGAGCCATCTCAGCACCCTCTTGAGCTCTGTCTTCTAATATGTACAGGACAGCTCCCAGCTAGCTTAAATGGAGAAGCAGCTGACTCTTGTGAGCTGGATCTAAGTTGATGTGCTTTTTCTTTAGGTACGCTCAGATTTTTCTCTTCCCAAAGGAATGCTGCCATGGCTAACAGACTGAATGCTCTCTGTGACTTTATTTTTCCTCCACCTTTGTTTCTATTACAGAAAAATCCAACCACTGAGAACAAAATGTGGGAGAAGCAAGAGGATTTAAATGTCAGAGAAACTTTGTTTCACAATTAGCCCTGGGACGTGGGAAGGAAGAGAGGATGGACTGCTTTCCAGCAGGTAGCAACTTTCAGCAGTCCTGAACTGGCAGGGCAGGTTTGAGCAAATGAAAGAAAACCAGCTGAGTCACTGGGAACAAAAGCAGGGACTGTGTCAATGCTGTGGTAAGATTTGATGTGTCTGATCAAGCACAGATCCCCCCAAACCAATACTGATCCTTCTGCAGTGGTCAGTATATGAACCTCTACAGAAGCATTAAGGGAACTGCCCCTCCCTAAGGGAGTTTGTTCTCTGCCACCTCTACTATTGCCTCTGCTTTCTGTGGCACTGCACATGCTCCTTGTGGGATAAGATGGAGAGGAGAGGAGAGGAGAGGAGAGGAGAGGAGAGGAGAGGAGAGGAGAGGGAAAGGCTGAGAAACAAGAGGAGGTGAAGAGAATTGGTAATTAATGGGAGAAAAAAGAGAAAATAAATAATGGTGATAGGAAAAATAAATCCAGTAAAGTAAATGGGAGAGCACGTATGTGATCAGAAGAAAAATAATGAATAATCCCCTGTGAAATGGCACGTGCATCAACCCAGAAATAAGGGAGTGTGAGGTTTAGCTGTGCTTTTTTGTGGCCTGCGTATGAGGCGTTCCCAAGGTTTCCCTTCTGTTGTGCTTTTGCTTTCTGGTGGATTATGTCTCCATACCCTTCTTACAGAACAACCTCAGAGCAGGTGCAGTTTCTGAGAGCACTAAACAAGACAATACATTTCTCTGCTGTTTCATTATCTGCAAGAAGCTGTTTGTGAAAAACCTGTCTGAACAGGGTAAGGAAAAGGAGTTCCCGTTGTCACCCCTCTGTCAAACTGAGAGAATCATTTTTATCTCACATGCAAAGTTACCAGACTCTCCTGAAATGTATCCGCCTTTTCTAAGCTGCTGTTCCTCTGCTGTGCTGCCACTTAGTGAAATACAGCACTGATGTTGGTTTTTTTCACTGATTTTATATTTCCTATTTCTTAGGCAAGAAGCTGTTAAATTCTTCCAGTAAAGAAGTCAGTAATGTAGCTGGACAAGGTAAAAAAGTAGCTTTCAGGTCGTTCTAACTTAGAGCAAAGGGCATGAATATTCCTCGGGCATTTTCTATTGCTAGTTGAGCTATTAAGAAATACATCTGCTCTTTATGAAAGCATAAGGATTATCATGTATGTTAAGACATGAGACCATTAGCCAGAGCACCTCTTTTGCTGAAAAGAAACCGTGTGTCTCTTAATACCTAAAGGCAAATCAAGGAGAAGCAAAGATCTCCTCATCTGTGCGCAGCAACTGGCCAGATAACTTCGTTTCTGATGGTGGGAGAAAAGTAGCTGGAAGATTTACAGTTTTTAATCCTAGAAGGAAGACAGAGGTGGTTCTGATCACTCCCTTCTTTCCACACCTGATAGAATTTAACTGAAAGCAAAGATCCAGAGCCTCCCAAAGGTACATAAGGAGCTCCTGGGAAGACAACAAGCTAGCCAATCTTCCTATCTGCATTCCTAAGTCCCACACTTGGTTAGTCCTGTCCTCATTTTTCCCCTCTGGGTAGCTGTTAGTGGCCACAACACCCCAACATCCAGGAGAAAGACGATTCTGTGCAACTATTCACCTAAAGTTACTGGAGTATTTTAAAAGTACAATGCTTGGTGCTCCATTTTTAGCAAAGAAAACAATCAGAACAGTTGAAAAGCTGTATTTCAGCCATCAGGAATTTGTCTGAATGGCTAAAGCAAACACCCAAGGAGACTAAAAATACACAATAAACCCCAAACCTCCTAAACTCCTTCCTAGTTATAAGAGACTCACATATCTGATGTACTTTGGCCCTGATTCTGCAGTCATTCTTGGAACCAAGCTCTCAGGATTCCAGAGGAAGTTCACTGTGACTGGCATGAAAAAACTACACATCAAGTTCACAAGTATGTTAACCTGAAAGCTGTCACTCACCTTTAAAGAAGCTGCCCCCTCAAAGGACCACTCATCTTTTTGGTGTGGTCTCCTAAGGATATAAGGCCTATGCAGTCTCTGTGTCTCCATATCCATCTCCATAATAATCTGGAGGACTGTGCCAGTTTCACCTAACCTTGTCAGGAGGTAGAAACAGTGAAGATACTGTCACCCTATAGGCTTCATTACAGTAGGTGATCAAGGTGACCAAGAACAAAACAACGTCCCTCAGAAAGAAGGAACAGTAGTGTGACGTTGTTTCATCTGGGACGCTCCGCTGAGAGACGCAGGTTTAGAAGAAACCTGACTTTGCTGTTGCTGACAGTGCTGTTTTCTGCTGGGAACCGTTCTGGCTCCCTTCTACTTTGCAGTACTGGGTAGAATGGGATGGCTGTGACTTCCCAGCCTGCCATGATTGCTCAGGGTGAGAACTTGCAGTCTCAGAAGCTGACTACCCGTGCCAGTGTCGCTGTTAGCTTAACACTTACTGCGATGATGCTAATGGTCACCTTCAGGCAGGCCCAGAGAACCCCTGTTGCTGAGATGATGTTATGTAGGAGGGTGATCTCATGCAGGCTTATCAGCAGAATACACAAGCAGAGCTGAAAGAGAAGAGGCAAGGAAATGGTGAAATTACTTGAGAGTGTACAGCCCACCAAAAAAATACTTGTCACGAACACCCAGCAAGTTTGGCACAGATCTAAAGGCTAAATGTTTTCCTCAGAAACTGACAATCAGCATGAAACAGGACACAAGGACAGACGTACTTCCCTGTGTGCCACATTAGCAACAACGAAAACCAGGAAGGCAAGAAGATGTGCTCCAGGTAATGCAGAAGGTACTACAGGGTCATACGGCAGTAACGAGTGAAGGGTAGTGTACAGAAGTACAAACTCTTTCTGAGCAGCTCTTGGGTTCACTTCACGTATCTGTAACTTCAGGCTGCGACCTCACCCTGACCACTCTGCTAGGACAGGCTCCCCACTCCCATCCCAGTCTCAGTCCCAGGCTGAGATGTTGTGCAGTGATAACTGGTCTTATTTTTCGGAGGCCATGTCGGGGTGAAGCTTCTGGATGCTATTGTATTTATGGACAAACTTCCCCAAAATAAGTTTCTGTTTTCCTTTTGGGCCAGACTGATAAAATATATGTTGATTCATTTTTATGGACTTTAACAAAGCTTCCTTAAAGCACCCAGGGAGATGACCATGATTAAGCTAATCTTATCTAAAAAGGTGCAAGCAGGATTGCTCTAGGGAGTTAACAGTTCAGCTCAGCAAGTCTTAAGATAGTCTCAAGAGGAGGGAAAAAAAGGAACCCAGGGGTAGAAAGTTCTATACCTGTGCCTGAAGGTCAAAGGTCAACATGGAGAAACAGAGGTTGAGCATGAAGTACTGTGACTGCAGGCTTTCCAGAGCACCACCCACTCGGAAGGCCATCATGCTTTGGCTCTGAATGAGGATGATGGCACAGATCACGTCAAAGGAGCCAACCAAGAGGATCAGAATGAAGCGAGCCTGATGGGAAAGAGAAATACGGATGTGACTGGCCACTCTGAAACAGGGACAGTCTTTAACCTTAAAACTTCAAACTGGAAATTAAAGGAGTGAGGAGAATCAGGCTGTCTATTAATAGCAGTTTAACAGGCAGCTGTTGAAGATGAGTTTGCCACACTGTTAAATGCTAAAGATCGGATTTTTGCCACTTGTCACAAGCACTTGGTAGTAACTGTAAAGTCACACTGGCTATTTCAGGTGACATTACCCTCTACGTAGCAGTTTTACACCTCCGAAGAGAAACGTAACCGTTGCATTGCCTGTATCATCATGCCGATTTTTAGCACGATTTTGCTTGAGCAGTTTGAAGAAACAGCTTTCTTTGATAGGGCCTGGCTCTCAGCTTCCTGTATGGCAGAAACCAACTGGTGAGAATCTTCCCTGTTGGTTTCAGTGGGGACTGTGGTTATATTCAATTACTAAACTGGTTTGGTCTGAGTTTGCTGGCGTTCACACTAAATGCCTGTTACTTGAAAAGTGGCTGAAGTGGTAAAACATCCTTCATAATTGCACTGAGATAAGAATATTTATACTAACATGTCTTATTCTGGCTCAGAAATTCTGCTCAGGGAGCAGGAGGTGCAGTAATCCAAGTCACTTTTATAGCAGTAAGAAGAAATCCTTCATAGTCCATCTTCTCTACACCAGAGTTTACTTCAAGGTTCTTGTTTAATATATAAACTGATGACTGGGATGTGTACCGTGAAGTAGTTTGCAGCTCTTTAATGCCTGTTCCTTATTGACCCTAACAGCCCAGCTTGCTGTAGATAAATGGGTTTAACTGAATGTCCAACTGATACATAAATTGAATCTGCAAATTCTGCTTTGCTGCTTCTTTCCCCCTTGGTTGCCATCACTTCTATAGAAAAATAATCTTTGGATGAGTTCATAGTGAGGAGCCTCCTCACTTTTGAGATAAACGTGTGACCAAAATGTTGTGTTTCACAAAAGGGAAAGACTTTGGAGAAGCACAGCAAGCAGAAATTTAACTACGAATCTTAGTAACACATAGAACACAATCCTTGCATATTAGATTTTGTTATGAAATGCAAACAAGATCATCTGGAATGGCAATACCTCCCCTAGCACACTCTGTCTTTTTGCTGCCTTGCTGCAGGTTACCCAACCTTTCATAAAAACTGTGGCTGCATTTATGGAGCAGCAGTGGGTCTCGTGGCTACGTCCCTGCACAGACTTAGATCCCAGTTCTGCTCGTGGGTTAGATTTATGGGACTTTAGGCCAGTCAGTTTAAAGACAGAAATCTGAGGCAGAGTAGGTGGTGTGAAGGATGTCTTCTGCAGCGATCCCGTGTGAGTAAATTCTTTGATATTTATGCTGCTTTCAGGCACTGCCATAAAGAAATCCACAGACTAACTCAGAGAAACAGATTTACAGCTGTGGAGGTGCCCAGTTTGTTATTCAACAGCAGGAATAAGTCAGCCTGGTTTGAGCAGTGCCCTTATCACGGATGTGTTGCCTTTCTAAGATTTTCAAAACCAAGATGTGGAGAAAAGCAAAATGAATTAAAGCTGGGAGACTAACCAGGAGCTTTGGCTTTTGGTCAGCAGAGAGAACTGTGAAGTTGACAATGGAACGGAACATCACTAGCAAGATGGAAAGAACAAAGACGATGAGCTCCTGGCGATTCTCCTGGAGGATTCCTCTAGTCACGTAGTATACACAGAACACTGGGAAGGAGAAGGAAAGGTCAGTCACCAGAGGAGCACACATTGCACACCCTGCAGTTTTTCAGTATGCTTGATCCAGATGACAAAGTGGAATTGTCAAGAGTGTGTAACTCCGGCTCCTCGGTCGAGAGGGCATCTTTATCCCTACCAAAGAGCCAGAATCAGATACTTAAAATGAGTACTCTGCCCTGTGTTTAGCATACAAGCACCGAAATAATGCCAGCTTTTTCAATGACTTGTGAAGTATTTCATAGAATACATCAAACCCCACCACTCTTCACTCCGCTTGGCTCTCACTGTTAACTCTCCACTGTTTTGACAAAGCTTCAATAAGGAAAAGGCTTTCACAAAACCAGGAATCAATGTTTTCCTTGTATATAGGATGCTCCTGCAAACACTAGTTAATTTTTACCATAGACAATGTAACAACAGATTTTTCAGAGAGCTACTTCCTCGATTCCACACATCAGATAATCTGGGTTTTATAGTTTGAGCCGTGGGGACAAAGTGTTGTAGAAATTTTTTAAGTAACATAATAACTTCCGCCTCTCTAAACAAACTTGTAGTGAATGAGCTTCCTTTTTTCTTTTTTATTGACAGTGACGGAAAAAACTGAAAGTGATTGGCAAATCACAGAGTGAATCGTGATTTTTTTCATGCATGTTCATGACCTCAGGAAGACCTGGAAGATTTTAGAGACAAAGTTTCCTTGTTTTGCAAATTCAGCTGCTAATTCAAAAGAAGTCTGTACAAATAATTGGAAACCAAACTTTTTTTCTGAGCATTAAGAGTCTAGCAGAGATAGTACATGTACATTGCTGTAATAAAGGACATCTCCTTGGTTTTGCTACGTGAATATTTTTCAACAAATTAAATCCCAAACCCAAACTAAATATCTCGTGGTAAATCCAAGAGATTGGTACAGCCAGGACATCTCTTTTCTTTAGAGAACT
Organism: Chloroceryle amazona; assembly: GCA_027560015.1. Classification (NCBI taxonomy): domain Eukaryota; kingdom Metazoa; phylum Chordata; class Aves; order Coraciiformes; family Cerylidae; genus Chloroceryle; species Chloroceryle amazona. The sequence continues at coordinate 30,113 of JANHFX010002963.1, forward strand.
ATTACCAGTTCTGTCAGGCTTTGTCTCCCCTAAAGGAGACACATTTATGGAGGGTAGCTTACACATCCTAAAACCTCCAGGTAAGCCAGTCACAGTTTTACACGTTCCTTGAACCACGTTGTCTTTACTAATACATTGAAATGACTTCTCTTTACATGAAAACTTTGCCATCTGAAGTAATGTCTTAAAAATACACCATTTTTCCTGATTTAAACCAGCTCTGAGGAAGGCACGTGCTTCTTCCCATCTGTGTGGTGCAGCACAGAATACTAATTACTATTGACCAAAGGTAGGAGGAGGAAAAACAGCTTAACAAGCGTGCTTTCAGCTTCCCCATTTATAACATCACGTGATTCATTTGAAGGTTCTTCATTTTTCTCTGAAGCACAAAACAGCAGCTGCTAACAAAACCAGTGTGACAGGGTGGAGGCACCAACAGCCTGTTGTAAATCGGTGTGCTGAGTCCTGTGGGAAAAGCTGCAAATCAACCCCCAGTTTTGGAATACGAGTATTGTTTGGATGTGTCTGATTATAGAATCTGGAACAAATCCATTGGGTTTGTTCCCTCTGGGTGAAAGCATGAAAGCAGTGACTGCTTCTGGTTAGTGTCTCCTCCTTGTGCACAAGGTGTACCACCCACAGAGAGTCTATTCCTTTTCCACGCTGTTTGTGCAGCCAAGACCTGCTAAAGCCACTGACAAGGACCTCCTAAAATACTTAAAGTTTTATTTATTGTCATGTTAAGTTGCATTTTTATTTAATACAAATAGACTGAGGAATACGAAGGTGTTTCTGCTGGAGCTCTAATTGGACATCTCTAAGGACATTTGGATTTTTGACAAAAGAGCTTTAAGAGAAAATGAAGGCTTCTCTTTTATTCATATACTTCAGGGGAAGTGCCATCCTCGCAGGAACTTGACCCAGGGACAGGAGTTAACAGTTTCTCATTTCAGATCAAACCGTGTCTGTTTGGTTTCGTGCAGTGTAAGAAGGTGCCCAGAAACCAGCTACGCCTCCTGTATAAGCACAACTGACGCCAGGAGATGGATGTTGTGTGACAAGCCTTGGAGCATGGACACCTCTCAAGTCCCCAGCACATTAGGGCACGGGTAAGTTCTTCTGGGCAGAGCTGAACGTTCAGAGTATCTTACAGAAAGTCTGAAAGCAAAGTCGTTGCCAAATCTCCCCAACGAAACGCTGGGAGGAATGCCAATTTTAGCCAAACTTCCTAAAACCTGAATATTTTTTCCACACGTGAATATATTTTGGATGCCACCATATCTCTAAATGAGACTTTCCCCAGCATCCTACTGGGAAAAGCAACAGTGGCAACAGCATCCAGCTGGTTAGCGCTGCACTAGCAGAGGATCCTCTGTGTAATGTATCAGGCCAAGTGGAGTGAAATAAGAAACTCCAGTTGCTGCTTAATTACTACCTTGGGAATTTAAAGATACAAAGAGTGTGTTTCTTACCAACTCCAACTAACTGAATTAGAGAAATGGTGAAATCTTCCTCAGTCTGTCGAACAAGTGTCTCTATGGTTAGCCCTATTACACTTAGCAGAGACAAAATAGTGACACAGAAGTAGATCTTCACAGGAAATGAGAGCTCTGAACACGGTTTGATCTGTAAAGGAAGAACATGTTTAAACACAGTGCAGTATAACCTGGCTGCTGTTCCTAGAAACACATTAAAGCAAGGTGGCTAAATGACAGAAGTGCTGCGTTTCCCTTGGGAAAATAAAGATAAACTCCCTACAATTGAATTAAAACTCCAAAACTGCCGAGAGAGGGTGAAGTCTAACTTTATTTTGTAATTGATCTCAGCCTAGATTCGTCTGGTTCGTACCTACAGCCTGCCTTCGGCTTTTCTCAGTGCCTCACAGTGGCCACGGTGTTCTCACTTCATCTCCTGGCTGGGAGGTTCCCAATGCCCACCCAGACACCGACCAGAACTGCCCCGTGTTCAGCAAGGAACTATTTCCCAGAACCCTGTGTCAAGACTTTTAGTTTCAAGATCTTAAGTTTCCTTTTTTCTGATGTTCTTTTCTGTTCCTCCCAGGCAGCCTAAGCTGTGGAGACAGACACCTGCACCCCGCTAGCAGAAACCACTTCAACCTCCTGGGATGGTGACAACAGGGACAAAAAGCTTCGCGGAGAGGCAGGTGGAGCTGGGGAGTCACCTGGAGGTGGGGCTGAGCCACGGCACCGTCGCGTTCACGCAGCTATTTTAACACCCCGCGCCCGACCACCGCCAGGCAGGAGCTTTCGAGGAGTTCCTGGATTAATTGGCCCTTTGGAAACAGACTTTTATTGAAGCAAACCCGGCTCTTTCAAACCACCGAGCC
>JANHFX010002964.1:0-15841 GCA_027560015.1 Chloroceryle amazona
TCTCTGGAGACTTTCAAGACCTGTCTGGATGCTTCTGACTGATCTGCTCTAGTTCTGCCCTGCTCTGGCAGGGGGGTTGGACTCGATGGTCTTCAGAGGTCCCTTCCACCCCCTGCCATTCTGTGATTTACTGGCACTGCAGAGGGGGATATTGTTCTGAGAAAGAAAACGAAGAGTTTCTGAAATGCTGGCTGAGTTAGCCCTGTTGGTTTTTTTTCATAGAGAGAACTAAAATGGTTGGGAGGATGCTTGCCCTCTCCAACTCCTGCCCTCTCCCCCTCCAGCCTCGCCGGTGGGAACGAGGAGCTGCCTGACTGAAGCGGGGAGAAAGGCGAGCCAGCAAACAGCAGCGTGATTCCATTTGTTGTGCTGGCATTGATACCACATCCCCAGTTTAATTAACAGTTGCCATCGCAGCTATTCATAATGTTCCCGGTCTCTGCTCGCCTCTGACAACAACAAAAGAAACCCCAACGCGTTGTTCTGCGCCCTGGAACCCTGCGAACCCCGCGTTCAGTCTGGCTGGAGCCTCTGTGTGTTTCTCTTAAAGTGTGTCTAGAACAAACATTTGAAGAGATTCCCAGTGGTATAATCCAGATTTTTTTCTCTTTTTTTTTTCCTGAAAGTATCGCTATTTACGCTCGGTTTTCACAAGGAAGCACGATGGATCTGGACTAGCACAGAGCACACAGCAGAGGCTTTGTAATCCTCAAAGTTCAAGTCCTAAGCTTCTCTCTGAAAAGTTGCTCTTTAGGGCTGAGTACATGTGGGGACTTCTTGTTTATCCTGGCTTTCCTTTTAGTTCTGTCCAGTTCAGCCTGGGAGTGTTAATGGGACAGAAAAAGATGAAAATGCCCCTTCACACACGGCCTGTCCTGATGGCCTCGTACCCTGATGTCTATCAGAAAGCTTAAGCAACCCCACTATCCCCTTAGTCCTTTTAAAGCCTTTGATCACTGTACAATATCTCCTGCCTGGCTTTTTTCCAAAAGGTGATAAACCCTGGGTTTGATTTTTAATTGGGGTAACCGATAGCAGGAAGGAATCTGCGCAGATCTGAGAGCATCCTTCACACGACTCTGGCCCATTATTCTGGTGCTCAGAGGCTGTCTGATGGAGGAACCTCTTGGCTGCTGACCTTATGAGGAGGTTGTGGCTGCAGTTTTCACTCTATTTTCAGCCCTTCTGGGGCAGAGCTCGCCTCCATCACCGAAGGAAGCGTTCACCAGTATTGACACGCGGGACTGGGGTTGTTGCTAAGAATACAGCTCCCTTAATGCCATTCCAGCTTTGCAAAGGGATCAGGGTAAAGCCGTAAGCAGGCAGCTCCGTTTGGAGCCAGGAGTTGTCTCCATGGAAATGTGCTGGCAGGGCAAGGGGAGCAGGGTGGTGCTGAGCTCGCTCTGCTCTCTCCCAGCCGAGTTAATAAGCGGGTGCCGTTCTGCAGCCACATTTTGCCGTGGCCACGGCAGAAATGGTCAGGAGGAAAGTGTCTCCGTGTCCTTGGGAGGTTGTGTTTGCTTGTTGTGCTTTTTAGCCTGTCCGGGTCAGCTGTGGTACCCCCTGCTCCAGGGTTTGGCTCTTCTGGTGGTGGGTTGGCTCAGTAACACGGTTCCTCTGTGCGTTGCAGGGGGGGAAACTGAGGCACCAAGCAGTGTAGGGGCTCTCAGACATGCAGAGTAGCTGCTGTAATCCCAGCTGTGGTAAGGAGCCCGGGAGACTCACCAGTGTGCAGTTGCCTTTCAAGAGGAGCTCTGGAACACCCTACACTGCACCCAGGGCTGAGGTTCAGGCTCGCTGTGGGGGGTGAGTGCTGCGCAGCACAGAGCCTGCCTGGACGGCAAGAAATCCCTCCCCCAACGGCCCAGATTCTCAGCAAACAAAGAGGGCACAGCAGAGACATCTCCTGCTTTGTCTTCCCTCTCGTGGGGGATATATTTTTTTCTTCCTCCCTGGGTTTTTCATGGGTGAGGTTTCAGTTTTTCTTCACCCGCCCTGCGCTTTTGTGGAAAAATTGCCCTTTAAGAGGGTCCCTGGGCCCTGTCGGGTCAGATCCCTTCACACCTCATTGCTCATGTGCTGCTCGGCCAGCGCTGCCTTCCTCCCATGTTGGGGAGGAGAGAGAAGCCGAGGGGCGTTAAACTTTAAACACGGGCTCCGCGCAGTCGGTGCTTCGCAATTCCGCTTCTTTTTCTTGCGCCGTTCCCTCCCTTGGCGTGAGTGTGCGCACGGAAATTCCCCATCGCCCGCCCAGGCCGGGAGGCTTGAGCAGGCTGGCCTCTTGCTCCCACCACTGCTTGGCCATGGAGCCTCCCGAGTCCTCCGTGGCATCAAGGCGAAGGGCTGCCTGGGCTCCCCGCCGGGACCGCTCGCAGCGATCGCTTTCTCAGGAGCCCGCTGCCTGCCCGGGCTCTGCTCGGCTGCCCCCCGCCCAGCTCGGCGATGCCGGCCGCCCTCCCTCCTCTCCTGGCTCTGAGTGCTCTCCCCTTTGTGCATCCGCAGGTACTGACAACGCTGGGGAGACGCTGTGAGTCCTGCTGAGCCGGAGCCTTCCCGGCTGGGGCTGAAGGTCAGTGCAGAGGATGAGGATCCTTCCCAGCCCTGGGATGTCTTCGCTGGTCTCCCTCGTCAACCTCCTCTCCATGCTGCTCATAGGCTGCGTAGCTGAAAGTAAGTGACTCTGGTGTTACTGCCTCTGTTTTTCACTCATCCTTCACCTCCCCTGGGGGAGGACAGCAGGAGCAGGCTCCAGTGCTTAGAACCAGCAAAGTACCCCCTCACCTTTTTAGGTTTAAGAAGTACTCAGGCTCTGATCGTGTGTCTTCGTTTCCCAACACCTTTACCTTTGCACCAGTGCCTTCGGGTTGCTCCCAGTCTCACCTTAGAGGGACACAGGGCAGCTCAGTCCTCGCAGCCTCCGTTGAATGTTGGGTTGCCCCTAAGACCGCCAAAGAGCTGGGGAGAAGGGGAGGGAACTGCCTGACAGCTCTTGCTGGAGCCTTCCTCCCCCTTCTCCTGGCCCCATCTCCACCCAGCTCGCCCATATTGTCCTCTCTTGCTCTTGCCTTTCAGGCATCTGTCAAACACTGGCGACCGTTGTCATGCTGCTTGCTGGGGCTGGATTCAAAACAGCATCTGAAGAAAGTGTATTATGTTTCTGCATCCCCTGAGTGAACCAGTTCCAGTTTAACACAGTTTTTATCTTTGCTGCCTTTCAATTCTTGCTTTAAAAATGAAAAGGGGAAGGGAGGAAAAAAAAAAGGTGAAAATCTTGAGTGACTTCAATGTAATGTTCCTTCCACACGAAGGCTGATCACTTGGGATCAGTGGGGAGTAGACTTTTCCAAGCTGATTGAATTAGGACTTTTTTTTTTTTCTCCTCCCCAGCAAAGCTGCTTGAAGCTGGTGAGAGAACCGCTCTGGTCAGCGGAGCCCTTGGCAGCTTTTAACGTAATCGCTTCGTTAGCAGGGTTCATTACGATGACGCGGTCACGGGGGATTGAATGGATCCACAACCTTTAGTTGCTGGGGGATTGTTTCTTTGAACGGTGCTTTCTCTCTTCTCGGCAGTAGGCGAGTGGGGATATTTTTGCCCTGGCCTCCCTCCTGAGTTTTGTTCGGTTTGTGCGTAGTCCCTCTTTGCAGGGAGAAATGTTCATGTGCAGGAAAATGATGTTGCCTTTGGTTCTTTTTCATTTACTAAACCCGGGAAGGGAGCTGGGCTCTGGAAGGTTCTCTCTAGGGTCACTTTTTTGGTGAGTGGTTGTGGGTCAGTGTGTACCTCTAGCTGGTGCCGCTGGTGTTCATGGAGACAAACCCAAGTTTCCCTTTGAGCTGCAGCAGGAGCAGTGCCGTGTTTGGCACCCAGGGACCTGGCACGAGCCTTTTGCCCAAATGTTTCTCCGGGGTCCTGCTTGGATAAAGAGCTGCTCTTGTGGGTTCTTTACCAGCAGCAGGGGTGGATGGTTGGAGTGAGCTGCTGGACTCCACCTGGCTCAGGGTGGCTCAGGGTGGCCTCGTTGGCTTGTCAGAGTGGGCAGTGGTGGTGGGTAGGCTGCTACCTGCATTGGCTCCAGCAGAAGCAGGAGGCTACAAGCAGAAATCACCGTTCCTGGCTCTTTGTGCAGTGGAGGCAGGAACAGGGCAGGGGGAGGATTACAGTGGAAAATCCAGTGTCAGGGCTCCAGGGTCCCCTTCTCACCGCTCCTGGACAAATCCCTTTGTCCTCTGGTTTTCAAAGCAAGCAGTGCAGCTTTGCAGGCACAGATGGAGGCTTCATGTGTGTGCAAGTGCCTCTCTGGACCAGCAGAGCCCTGATTCATCTACTGCAATGGCTGAGTGCCTGTGAAAACCGGGGTCCTTTTTTCTTGCGGGTACCAAGCCCCGTGTGCTGACTGCTGGGAGTGGGCTCTGCAGAGCTGGGGCTTCTCAAAGTCCTGGCTGTGCAACTTCAGTTTGCCTCTGGTTTTGGTTTTCTTGGGAAGGAACGAGCATCTTGCCTGTCCCTGTCTTCTGTGGGGTGAGTTTTGCGCAGACATTCCAGCAGAGCTGGGACATCCCATGTGCTGCCTGCCTGACTGCTGTGAAGCTTCTGGTGGAAATGTGCCCTCAGGAAGGGCTGGTGCCAATCAGATGCAGAAGGCACCAGTTGTGCGGCCCAAGCCCTGCTGAAATCTGTCACTGCTCAGCAGACACCTTGCTGCTTGCAGCCAAGTTTCTCTCTCCTGTAGTTCTGCAGTGTCCTTGGATCCTGAACTGTGAGGTTTTGTGCTTTTTTTTGCCTCGTGCTGCTCACAGATGTATAAATGGGAACTTTTGAGGTTGCAGGACTCAGTGTCTGAGGTGGGGCTGCTCTTACCTGCTTGAAGTGCTGATGGAGCTGGGCCAGGTATTGTCTGTTCTCCTAACCTGTAGAACAGGGAGTTGGACGAGATGACCTTTCAAGGTCCCTTCCAACCTAATGCGTTCTATGATGCTAGCGTGTCAGCATCTCCCTGCCCTGTTGGGATGCCCGTGGGGATGCTCCCCAGTTAGGTGCCAGTTGTTGGAACTGCCCTGCAGCTGTTCCTGTCTGCCTGGTGATGAGGAGGAGCTGATAACCCCTGATTTTAGAGGGGCTGCTGAATTCTGCCTGGAGAGGCCCAGCCTGTGCCAGGCCAGCCAGCAGCATCTGAGCTGGTCCCCGCTGAGGCATGCGAACAGCAAACAGCTTTGTCTGTCACAACTGCAGAGACTGTGTGAGGAGCTGTCAATCTGTTCTGACAATGTCCTCTCCCATCAGATGGCCCTGGGCTCTGTCACACCGCCTCTCGCGTAATCCCTTGGCCAGCTTCCATTTGGCTGGCGCTTGCCACGACGCTGACCCGATTTCCTGCCCCAATTCACCAGAGGGGCTGCCAAGGCCCCCCAGCCCCCCGGGCGAGCGATGCCAGGCAGTGCCAGGGTGGGAAGCCCACGTTGCGGGTGGGAAAACCCCGGGACACGGGCTCTTGGAGGGCACCACCTTCCCAGCTTCGCAGGGGGACAGCTCCCCGTGCAGCAGAGCGTGGGCCGGAAAGCTTGAACTTGCCTCCGCTTCCAGTGCGGCACTGGAGGAGCTGTGGTCTCGGTAATCAAAGGACCATTAAAATACTTCCCTTGTTTCCTAGGCTAATTGATCTCAGTCAGTGATTTAAATCTTCCTATGGCAGGAACATTCTATTTAAAGGAAACTGCTATTTAAATTAAAAAACCAAAGCACCACACTGCTTTCTGCCTGCTGTTCTGCCGTGTGAAGCTGAAGAGGATAATAATTGAAAGGTAGAAAGCAAACCTGTTTCTTCTTTTGTTCTTCGGTTGCGTGCGGACGCTTTCTTTGTTTCTTCTGTGTGGTCAAGGGCAGCCATGGAAGAGGGAGTTGCAAACTCCATGATTATCTTCAACGGCCTCTCATTAAAGGGAGCGTTCTTATCATTGTGTTAAGGATTCAGCTGGTTCTCCCAGTAACACTCAGGGGCATTACAGCAGAGGGTTAGGGGAGGCCCTCCCCAAGCGCTGCGCCCTGATGTGCTGCCCAGCCAAAGAGGCAGGTCCCGTGCTCCTTGGAGCCGGTAGAAAACCAACCAGCACAGGCAGACGAGGTCTGGATACGGGTCCAGGGAGGGGAATGGTTTCCCAGCTTGCCGGTGTACCCGAGCTCAGCACCAAGCCTTGCTGTTTCCTGCTCGTGCATCCAACCCGAGTCAGAAAATCTCTGCAGCCAGCGCCGTAAACCCTCTCATTTGGTGCGTACGCAGAATGAGCTGTCCCACCTCGCCCGCTGCAGCTGCTCCAGGTGTGTTCCTGCCCACGCTGCCTTCGGCCAAGGCTCAGAGCAGTGGTCAGATCTTCCTGCCCGTCTGTGCCACCCGACGGGACAATGTGCCCGCTTTAAGTGCTCCTCAACTGCAGATAAAAAGCCACTTGCTGTACAGAAAAGTGCTAATTTTTATAACTGAAATCAGCACGCTGCCTGTTTTGGAGTGGATTTTTCCCATTGATTAAACCTTTGCATTTTACAATAGCGCTTTGCTAATTGGTGCTTTGCATACACAGGAGGCTGGTGTGTGGCTCTCTCCACCCCGGCGAAGATTTAATAGCAGATGCAGGGAGTGAACATTACTTATTACTTTAGGTTTCCTTCCTTTTATAAATCACGTTACAGACCGCTTACTAGCACACTCTGAAGTATTACCATAAATAATTAAATCTAAATTGCAATTGACAAAATAAAAGAATAAAGCCCCTTTTATGATGCATTACCCTGGATTTCTTCCCTTTTAATTGCCCTCGCTCCATTGTTAATTTGCAGAACACACTCAATCATGCCAGGTCCGTGGAGGGGAGGGGGCTGTTACGCTCGGTGAGCTGCAGCGTGTCCGTGGAGGCCAGCAGCAGATGGCAGCAAGGGTCACAGCACGCGTGGGGGGTTTGCAGAGAGGACGGAAAACGCCCACAGTGGGTTGGGAGAGGAGCTCGGGTAGGGCCCTGCTCAGGCTGCCGCCGTGGTGCTGCGTTTTGGGAGCTGGTGCTGTGGAAAAAGAGGGGTGTGGAACGTGTGTGCTCCGTGCCGTGAGGTGTAGGAGCTGGTGGCTGGCGGCAGATCCAGATCACAGTGACTTAGAGGTGTATCTGACTCCTCTCCTCTGAATGGTCTTTCCCTGCTCTTATCCACAGAGGATTAGCAGAGCTCACAGCTTTTAGCTCGGGAGGTCCTAGCTTTGATCTGTCGTTGGCCAAGACAGCAGTTGTCAGATAAGATGGTGGTAAAAATCAAGGAAGCTCCATCTTAGGACTTGATAGACATGTTAAGACGACATCAGTGGGAAGTGAATCTTTTCTCCACTGTGGGAGGAAGCTGCTCCATTTGTAAGTGTCTGAGATTGATTCGTGACAACCTAACAGGGCTGTCCCGAGAGGAGGAAGATGTCGAGCTGTGGTGAGGCTGAATTACCCACCCCCCCAGTTGTGGTACATGGCAGTGACCCTGCTGGGGATGAGGAGCTGGGGGGATGCTGCAGAAAGGCTTTTTCCAGGTGGGGACACTTCCAAGAAGCTGGGAGGTGGTGGAGTTTCCCCTTGGTGTTGCAGCTTGTTCCTTCAGGGAGCAGAGTCTAACGGTGTGCAAGAGGAGGCAGCACCTGAATGACACAGAATCATAGAACTGTCAGGGTTGGGAGGGACCTTAAAGATCATCTGGTTCCAACCCCCCTGCCATGGGCTGGGACACCTCCCACTAGAGCAGGGTGCTCAGAGCCCCATCCAGCCTGGCCTTAAAAACTTCCAGGGATGGGGCTCCCCCCACCCCTCTGGGTGACCTGGTCCAGTGTCTCCCCACCCTCATGGGGAAGAAATTCTTCCTAACGTCCAATCTGAATCCACCCCTCTCTGGTTTTGATCCATTCCCTCCAGTCCTACCACTCCCCAACATCCTAAAAAGTCCCTCCCCAGCTTTCTTGTGGCCCCCTGAAGATTCTGGAAGGCCACAGTAGGGTGTCCTCAGAGCCTTCTCCTCTCCAGGCTGAATAACCCCAACTCTCTCAGTCTGTCCTCACAGGAGAGGTGCTCCAGGAGTCTTCCTCCCAGAAGGGAGAGATCCCCAATTCCCTTCCCTGGATCCACTTGCTGCTTGTGTTCCTCACACACCAGTTGCCTTTGGAGGCGAGGAGACACCTTGGTGTCCTCGGTTCTGAAGTGCCCTTTCCCTTGCCACCTTCTCTGTCTGCCAGCTGCGAGCCAGCCTGCAGTTGCTGAGGGTTCTGGACTAGTTGTTGTCCCCCTCAAGGACACTAAATTAAGCTTCTGTGTCACCTTGTTTAAGTGCCTGATTAAATTAAACCTCGCCTGCCTGATTCAAGTGATGTAGCTCTTTTGCACTTTCTTTTTTTTTTTTCTCCCTTTCTTTTTTTTTAGCTAACTCAGATTGGAAAGTTTATATCTGCTATAGGACTCGGAGAGGAAATAAATCATCTTTGGAAAGAGCTTCCTTGGGAGTAGGAAAGGGCTCTCCCCACCCAGGTCTCAGCTGTGCCCCACACTGCCAGCGCTTATTCGATTATTCTCTGCTGAGGAGCAGCTGGGGACAGCAGCAGCCACGGCTCTTTGGGACCCACTCATGGGTGTCTCCTGCTAAAGGATCTGTTCCCAACCAGAGGTTCTTGCTGCTCAGCTTCATTAGATGGCTAAGTTAGAGGAAAAGAGCATCTGTTTGTTGTGTAAACAAGCAGCTTGTGTGAAAATGTCATCTACATAGTGGTTGTGATAGAGAAAATGTCTTCACCATACCTGGGGGCCAAAACCAGAGCTTCTACTCTGTGGCAGGCTTTACCAGGAAGCCAATACTTATTTCTTTGTGGCTTTCCCCTTCGGGTGTCATTTCCAGCCAGACACGTGCTGCCAGGAAGGACGAGATCTTTCTGGTACCTCACCAAGCCCCTGGGTCACGTCAGCTTTTCATCCGCCTGCAGAGGTCTGTGCGGTTGCATCTTGTCAAAGCCAACGAGACATGAACCTCCTGGGTCACTAAAGGGAATCTGCGAGGGGTATTCCCACCCTTTTTGTGGCCTGGCAAGCCCAGTATTATTCTTAGAAGGCAAGCAGAATGTTTTTCAAGGACGCCCAACCAGAGGAATGTTGTTCCTCGGTGTGCGTGGGATGGAATCTGGGCTCGAATTGTCCTGTGAGACACAGTCTCCAAAGAACAGTTTTATTTACTCTGTGCCACTCTTCCCCTCCAGTCAAGGATGTTCTCTTGCAACATAATTGGTCCCAGTTCCCACCTTAGAAGGCTGTGATGTTCCCTGCACTGCAGCTGCCTTTAATTTTTTTGAAGTTCATGAAAATAGTCACGTTTTCTGCCATCTGCTGCAGGTGGTGGAGCGAACCATCGCACGGGCTGTGGGCCGGCTACTGAACAGGAGTCAGGAGCATCCTCGCTCTGCGACTGCTCCTTCTCAACCCTCCTTCCCTCCATTTGCTTGTCTAGATTTGCTTCTTTGGAGCAAGGACTTCTCTTGCCCTGTCGTTGTCTGGTGCAATTGGTCCCACTCTTGGGTTGGGGTTCTCGTGCCGCGAACGCCAAACGGTCAGGTTACGGTTTGGCAGAGGAGCCGCCCGTTCCATCCGAGGGCACAGCAGCTGACAGCGTGACTATGGAAGAGATCACAGCTAACCTAGGCCTGCAGGTTGCCAGGAGAGAGCATTAGAAATCCATTTTGGACCTGTACTGCCTGGACTTTGAAAGGGGATATTGCAATGAAATTGAAAGAATATGGATTGAGCTGTATCGTAGAACAGTAGGGGTTGGAAGGGAGCTCTGGAGATCGTTGAGTCCCAACGCCTAGGTCGTGCCACACGTCCTTGCATAGAGAATTTTGAGCATGTCCCATCTCGCTTGTTGCAGACTACGAGCTCCGTTAAAAGCTGTGCCTCTGCTTTCAGCTCTAATCCACAGAATCGTTCCTGTTGCCTTTGGAGGCTGAGAGGAAAAGCAAAGCTTGGAAGAGGAAAAAAAAAAAAATTGAAGGAGCTGCAACTGGTTTTAACATTCTACAAAGTTTCTTTGAGTCCTCCAAAACCATTAATTGACTCAGGAGCATAAAATTGAGAAGGGGAGAGAGTGAGAGAGCGCGCGGAGTGGTGCGAGTGATTTGAATAATTTATTGTCCTTTGAAGTTGCAAGAGAAATTTCAGCCGCCTTGGGGAGTAATTTCTCCCCATTCTGAAAGGGTTTCTCCTTATTTTAAACTCATTCAGAGGATGATAGTTTTGCATTTTCTGCATAATTAATGAGCGTAGCTCCCCCCACTCTCGCACAACCTCTAAAGAATGGTGGGGTGATGGAACTTGGTGGGTTTTTTTAATTAATAAAGTCAAATTAATTTGGCTATGTCCTCTTTCCCCCCTCACCTCTGTTAGAATCCGTGGATTTATTCCTAAATTAGCCTGAGCGTGCCGTTAAGAGTTTTGACACTTAGAGATCTTTAGCCTGGACTTTGGGTTGTTTGAATGAATTTCTGAAAACCCCGTGTAGGTTTTTTTCCTTTCCACCACTAAAGATCACCTTGAGACAGGTCCTCCTGGGATCACCCAGCGAGCCAGGAAGATGCTTCAGCTCTCATTTTTGTTTGTCTGTCTGTGCGGGTAGGACCTGTTTGATTTTGAGGGCTTTCTGGGGGGGCTTTTCTCTTCATGAATGCCATGATACTCCCCTTTCCTTCCCAGATCTGCTAATTGCAGGTGGCAAACGTGAACAGAAACCCATCCTTCTGGAAAAACCAGCTCACCTTCCTCAATTGCTGTCTTTGATAGAAAAAATTAAAGGCTCCTTGCTGCTGCTTTGCCATCTTTCTGTTCCCTTCTGGCTCGTGTTGTGCTGTTTTTCTGGATCACTGAATTTCTGCTTCCCCAGAGCTGAGTTTTTAGGTTCCCACCACTGTCAGTTCTCAGCACAGTTGTTGGATTCTCCCTGTTTTTTTCATGTGTGGTAGGAGTCGAAGTTCATGACTGTTCGAGGTTGCGTATCATCCATTAGTCGTGGGTTTAGTAGGTTTTGGTTTCTTATTTTCAAGATTCCCCCATCCTGAGCTCCCTCAACATCCCAGTCCCAATACTGCTGAGCAGGATGAGCTCAGAGGACACTGTTAAAACCCAGAGTAAGGGGTTTCAAGATTCAAGAAGCTCCATTTGTTCCATGGAAAATGTGGGCTGAAGTCTCTTACCAGAGCAAGCTTTTGAAAATACCTCAAATCCTGTGCTCTAGGAATTGTGTCTTCCCCTTTTCCTGTAGAGCTGGAGATTTCCTCTCGCCTGAACAAGCAGACAACAGCCAGTAAGTGGAAGTTACACAGCTTTTGTTTACAGGGCTCGAAGGGCAGGTAAAATATCAGGTGATATTTTATTTCTCTGCTGTGCTTTTCATCCCCAAACCATCCCAACCTGCAGGGATTAGCCAGCAAACCTTGACTGGGACCATTACACCCGCTGCAGAGCCGCAGCCCTTCTGAGCTGGCGACGCAGGGTGAGGAAGAGCCTGCGTCATCTCGACTAAAGCGAGCATCAGAACTCATCTCCCTGATCACATCCTTGGGGCTTCTCGCCCTGCGCTTTCTCTGAAAGACCATGAGATGCAGAAGCTTGTAGCAGTTTGTTTTGCCCACTGCTGCTGACTCTGCTGTCACTTTGCAGCGGCTCAGGACCTCTGCCGGGCTATATTAAGATGGCACGGCCCCCCGGGAGATGGGAATCCGTGCTCATTAAGCTTTTTCTTCTTTCAGGCTTGTCCCGTAGGAGGTGGTTTTTCATGTTCTGGTATCCCCTGTAGACTCTGATTCTTTAGTGACTCAGAGCAGCGGAAGTTGAGTCAAGAGCCAAGTCCTTTCTGCCAGTGTCTTTTCTGGGCGGCGGGTGAATCGAGCTTCTCCGGGATGCCGATATCAACGGCGTGGCTGGAGTAGAAGCTGTCTTAGCAACGTGCAAGGGGAGGGAGAGCTCCTCGCCTTAAGCTTCTGATTGCAAACAATCTCGGATCGCTGTCATGACATTGATGGACGTGGAGCCCTCATTAAATTGCCAGGATAGCTTCCTTGGGTTTCTCGCTCTGCTCTGGGTTATTATGCCTTGCTATAGGACTTGTGGACAAATCCAGATTGAGATGCTGTTACAGTTGATTGAAAGGACTCGTGTACCCCCCAGGGTCCTGGCCTGCCACGTTGCTGAGGCTGCATGTGCTCCTGTGCTTGCTGGCCCTTCGGTGGCTCATCCCCGGGCTGCCATCTTACATGACAGCATTGCTTGTCTGCTTCAGCTCTTGCTGGTCACAAGGAGCGACGCTCTTGCTGGCGTTGTGCTGCAGTGCCAGAAGGTGAACGTGAATCCTGGCCAGGGGTCCCTCTGCATTACCACCGGCTTGCTCCTTTGCCCCTCGGTTTGATTTGTACTGGGGAGGGTGGGGGAACTGGCCTGTGCTGGCTGCAGCAGTAAGCAGGGAGAAGCAGCTGGTACACCTGGAGTGCTCCCATCTGAACTGGGTAGAGAAGGGAGATGGGAAAATGGAAGCACAGGGAGAGGGTATGTGTGCAGTGAGGCCACAGAATGCACTGAAAACCAAACTCAGTCTTGTATCTCCTCATCCCTCACGTGCATGCTCCATACTCTGCTAAATGCTGCCTCTTTTCCATCCTTCCTCGTGCCATGTGCAGAGTCCCACTCTGATGCTGGGCACCAGCATCAAGCTGCCTTTGCTGGCCTTTACTGCCAACATACGGATCCCTTCACCCCCAGCGTTAATCCCCCAGCTCTCATTCATTAAACTGGAGCCCACTGGGTGCTCTGGGCTTCCACCACACCACGGCTCTCACAGGTTTCTGGTCTGTGCAGGCTGCGTGGTGTCAGGCACCAGATACCGGTTTTCCTGTGCGCGGGAGGGAGGGAGGAAGGTCCAGAACCCCTTCCCACTCCCCGTAGAACATGAGCAGCTCTCGGTCCTGTCCTCTCGAGCTGTTTGCATCCTGTATATGCAAAAAATCCTGTAAATCACAGTTGGAAGAATGTTTTCCTTGACTGTATGAGGGTGCCAGTCACTAGGACTGGGACTGCTCTGTGGCAGTGACAGATCCCCTTTGAGCCACGGGGAAAGATGGATCCTTTCCATACATACCAATGTACAGTGGTAGCCTGGAGAAGTCTTGCTGAATCTGGATGACTTCATACTACCTGCTGTTCCCATGCGATAAGGCACAGTCCCATCCCAGAAAACTAGCACTTTAGACCAGAAGGAAGGATTATTCTTCCCCTCCAGCAGGTTTTTCTCACCTTGGCTGTCAGAACTAAGAATAGATCTTTGGTAGCCTCAGTCTTATCCTTCCTCCCCTGCTGTAGGCTTGTACCTCCTCTTCCAAAGGGTCTGGATCGGAGCGTGTTGCAGATAGGAGCCTGAAGGCCGTATGGATGTGCCAGATCCTCAAAGTTACGAGCCTCATGGCAAGAACAGCTTGGCATGGTGCTGGCTACGAAGGGTCTGCTGCCTCATCCAGGCGGAGGGGAAAGGTGGGAGCTGGCAGTGCAGGCAGGAGCAGGTGTGGGGTTGTTAAACAGCCAGAGTAATGAAGGTCTAGGGAATGAATTTGGGATCTTTCTCCCCCATTTTCTGCTTGTGCTGGGTTGTGTCCTTCACTGCTGTCCTTCCTTTGCTGGGACTTTGCAAGAAAGGAGAGGGGGTGGTCATTTCAAGTGACATTCCCCAGTGTCCAGCAGGGGAAGAGCCTGATTCCCTTGTGCATAGCCCAGCTTTTCTGAGTCGGGTGAGGGCTTTGGGGGATCAGCAGCAGGGGAACAGCAAGGTGGAAGCATTTCACTTCTAAAAAAAAACACCCTCGATCTTTTTTTACCCTCCTTTCCCCAACCTTGCCAGTCCCATCTCCCCGAAGGGAGCCAAGAGCTGCTGACAGTAAGAGGAAGTCTCTGTCTGAACCTATAATTATCCCGTCTGCCTTCCCAGAAAAGGCCAGTTGGGGAGCGAGTGTGCTTCTGATTCAGGGACCAGCCCAGCCTTCTACTGCCTCCCCAATTACTGCTTAATGGACTTTTTATGATGATAAGACGGCTGGGTTGGGGAGAAGTTATTGACGGGGAAATGGAATATAATTCTCTCCCTGTTTGTTTGCTCTGTCAGAAAACTCTCTCATTTTAATTTTATTTGTGAGGCATTGAGAAACAGCCCTTGGGGGGAAAAAAAAGTGCAAAATCTGTCAGTA
The DNA here is from genome assembly GCA_027560015.1 of Chloroceryle amazona. Classification (NCBI taxonomy): domain Eukaryota; kingdom Metazoa; phylum Chordata; class Aves; order Coraciiformes; family Cerylidae; genus Chloroceryle; species Chloroceryle amazona. The sequence continues at coordinate 14,271 of JANHFX010002964.1, forward strand.
AAACCCTGGATTTCAGGGGGACCAGAGTCTCTGCAGGACGTCTCCAAGGGGTGTTTTCAATCTTGTTGAGTGTCTCCATAGAGACCCCCTCCACAGCCTGCATCAGTCCTGCTCCCCGTTTGCAGCTCTCACTCCTCTCGTGAAGAGAAATGTAAACTGCAGAGCCATCTTTCTTGCCTCTACCCCTCTTGCAAGCTCCCCCGCTCCCCAATGCCGCTGCTTTGAAATACGTACCCATTCCAGACATCGCACTCTTGCTCCCCACCCTCCATCTGTCTCAAATTTGGCTGCTTTCTCCTATTTTCATCTGCTTTGTCTCCTCTATCTAATCTTCCCTTCTTACCCTGCCTCTGAACACCTCCCTCCTCTCCATCTTGCTCCAGCTCTCCTGCATCTCTTCTCTCCCCATCCCCACCGATTTTCCCATCCTTTCTACCCTCTGCTCCCCGTTTCACTGGTGTGCCCAAGCTGCTCCTCTGGCCGTGCCTCCCAGGCTGTCCCCAGCTGCTCAGCACCCTGGTCCCGCTCCCCCAAGGCAGTTGGGCAGACCAGAGCAGCACGTGTGTGTAAAACACGTTTCCTAAACCACCAAATGAGCACCCCGTGCACGGCCGGACCCGGGTCTCGTGTTCCTGGAGAGGTTTTGAGGAGGGGAGATGAAAGCGCTGCCAGCCAGGGCTGTAGCTGGGGGAGTACCTTGTGTTCCGTCTCCGATTGTGAGCCCGTCAGCAGTTGTGGCAAACGGAGGTGGAGTTTCACTAGATCAGCAGAAAGTTGTGGCCCAAAAACCAAAGGGAAGGGGGAGAAGAGAGTAGGGGAGGTTAAACCCTTTGCATGCCAGTGGGATTCCTACCCGGTTGCTCCTGAAGTTAGCAAAGGTGAGAACTAACGGAGGGAGATGTCCCCGTTGAAGCTAACCTGACCTTGCTGTGAGGAGATTGCAAAGCTTTTATCTGTCCTTTGCTGTTTATCTTCTCCCACCAAGAAGCACACGTGGGAGCAGGTCTCTGAGATCTGTCTCTAGTGGTTTTCTCGGAGGTTATTTTCTTCTCTTTGCCTTACAGCGTTGAGAGGCTGGAGCTGTGTGCAGTGCCACCCAGGGTGCCGAGTGCTGAACAGACTGTTTGGAGACCACCCTTGCTCCAAACTGCTCCCAGTGTCTAGACCAAGACAGGCGGGCAGGTGTGAGAAATGAGGGTTGTCACCTCCGCGCGACGTGTGGCACACTGAGGTGCGGGGAAGGACGAGTGCCCAAGGTCAGCCCAATTTGCGTCAGAGCCGGAGATTTGAATCCTGATTATGGGAATCATCTGGAGCATTGGAAGAGCAGGTCGGGGTGTGCTGCGACTGATGGCAAAACAGAATTGGCCACGGGTGGCTTCTGCCATGAGAAGCAATGTGCCCTTGTGGCCAGGAAGGCCAGTGGTCTCCTGGGGGGCATAAAGGTGATTGTACAGCAGGTCGAGGGAGGTTCTGCTCCCCCTCTACTCTGCCCTGGTGAGACCACAGCTGGAGTGTTGTGTCCAGTGCTGGGCTCCCCAGTTCAAGAGGGACAGGGAAATACTGGAGAG
>JANHFX010002964.1:25765-43793 GCA_027560015.1 Chloroceryle amazona
GGTCCCTCAGCTGCTCCTCACCCGCCTTGTGCTCCAGCCCCTTCCCCAGCTCCGTCACCCTTCTCTGGCCGTGCTGCTGGCCACACCAGTGCTGGTCCATGCATGAACACTTAGAAGGTTTCCTCAACACCAGTGTGGACAGTCTCATGAACAGAAGAGAAAAAACTACATTCTTCCCTACTAGATGCAGCTGCTGAAGGGATTGAGAGTAACCCCCTTTTTGCTTATGCACATGGCTACTCCTGGATCAGACCCTGATAGAAATCCACATGAATTCACTTAAAAACAGGAAGCTGCAGAAGAGGAAACCTTTGGGAGCTTCTGAGAAGCAGAGCTTGCGATGGATGCCGTTCAACTTCTACAGAGTCTCTGCACACCAGCTCTGCTGGCTTGTTTGTCCTTCCTGCTCTGCTCCTCGAGGGATCTGAGTTTTGGTAGGGCTGGGGAGACTTGCTGTTCTTTCCACAGCTGGCTGGACAAACCTGATTCCTGCAGAGCCCAAAGAAAAGGAAACAAAATGGGTTTGGGAAGCGTCTTCCAATTATTGTTGCCTGCAGCTGCTGTCATTTTTCATGATAACTTGGGCAGAGAGGATGTGAATTGGTACAGGCACCTCAGCTCCGGTTGGTGGTGTTTCCCTAAGCTCCACACTCCCAAGAAAGATAGATTTTCATATTCTTATTTTTATTATTGCTTCCTGCACCCAGGTTGTACTTTCCCTCCGCTTCTTTAGTGGCCTGCAGCAGAGATTCTCATGCTGCAAAGGGTTGTCCTGTGCTGTCAGCGGCTGGGTGGGCTGAGGTCACACTGCTGCAGTTCTTTGCTCTGTCGGAGCTGATAGAGAGAGTTCCGTGGAGGTTGCCCACTGTGAGTTGGTAGTAAATGCAAAATAATCCCACAAAACCCAGCGCTGGGTCCAGTTAAATGTAATGGAGCCGAATTTACTGGGCGCTGATCTCTCGCTCTCCGCACACCGGCCAGTTCTGTCTTTTCCCGGCGACTATCGCGCTCTGGAACACCGAGGAGAACTGGCTGGTAGCCACGTCAGCTCTGGGTACTTAACACCAGAGTATCATTCAGCCTGCTACGGACAGACTTTCAGAACTTCTGTTTCTAGTGATTCCCACTTGATTTCTATTTTATTTTTTTTTTATGTAATGTTCGTACTTTTCTCTAACAATTCTGGCTTGAAATTTTCCTCACACGTTTCTGACTCCAAGAGGACATCTGGTGTGGGCACGTATAAAGTTCTAGCAAGATCCCTGCTGTTTTGTTGTTTTTTGTAATTGTTGGCTTTGCATCAGCAAAAGGTAAACAAGAATCGGCCGCAGAGGCTCGGCAGAAAGCAGCGAGTCCCACAGGAACACATCTTAAAGGGAAGCTGGCCCCTCTGAAATCTTACCTTGCCACTTGAAAAATTCTTGGCAGTCTTTCTTCAAACTTGACCTGTTTTGCTTTTCTTGGAGTGACCTGAAAATCAGGCAGCGAGCGTTGAAAGCAGATTAGTTCTGTAGCTTATGAATAATGTCAGAGCAATTTTAGCTCAGATGCCTTTACAAGGAGGGTACACAGGGATGTGTTAGTGTAGGGAAACCAGTTTATTACCTGCACTCTTAGGGGGTCCAACACACATCTCTAAGGGTCTGTTTATTGCCCGTAAGCCTGCGCATTTTTAATATCGTTGTGAGGCTGTTACTATTCTCACACTGAAACTTTCCGATCAAAAGAAATGGAATCAAAAGAGCGAGCACGTTCCTGAGACCCCTCCAGGAATTAAAATTGTCTCTGGCTGTGAAGTACCAATTAACTAAGACACAGGGTCGTACACGATGGAGATAACCTGATGTCATTTCACAAGGTGCATCATGACAGGATGCCTGCTGGGGAAGGGGCAGCTCTTCATAAACTCCACGAAGAGCACAGGGATAAGTTTCAGGAGTGCTGGATTTTGATCCTGATGCTGCTTCAAAGTGCTGTCGCTCCAGCTGTGTTCTTGGTTCTTCCATCCTGAAGTGAGGAGAGTCGGGTGTCGAGAGACCAGCCAGCATCCAGGAGCTGGGCCTCATATCTCCAGAGAAGAAGCAAAAATGACTCTGCCAAAAGTGGCTCCACGTTGCGGCTTTCTGCCTTCGGTCCACGGCGCGGCTCTACGTGCCTGCACCCTCCTCCTCCTCTAAATTATTAAACAACTGTGCACACCCTGCGGGAAGAAAGAGCAGCAGCAACACCCGCTTTATCTTCCTTTATCATCCTCCTTGCCAGCACAGTAATTATCTAAACACGGAGATGCCATGAGGAGATGGAGAGCACCGGGGTCTCCCTTCGCCGTAGCTGGAGACCCTTGTCGCTTCTGCGGGACCGTGTGTGTGGCAGCCACGCGCCCGGCTTGGTTCGAGGCACGTCCCCCGGCACAGAGCATGTCCTCGGGTAGGGCAGCGCTGAAGAGCTCTTCACTCCCTGCTTCCCTTCATCCCTCCTCCCTTATTCTTTCTCACTCTACTTTGTTCAGTGGCCTTGAGGTAATTCACCAGCTTTTCATCAGGGTAGGCATTAAAACGCCTCGGTTGAAGAGCAGGTTATTGGGGATGCTCTGTTCATATGGCAAGTGCAACACGTGAAAACATTTGCCCGCGTAAGCGAGCACGATTTGCAACAGCAGGCAGCTGCCCAGATGTGCCCTTGAAGCATCTTCAGCTCGCGTCTCGGTTCTTTTGTTCTCGCGTTCGCCTGGGCTGCTTTTAGAAAGAGAATTCGCAATCCAAACCGTTCCTTATTTATTTATTTGGTAAGAGGTTTGGGCTGCTGTTTGGGGATTGATGGGGAGGGTGGCAGGGCGTGTGTGTTCATCCCTTGTGGGGATTGAGCTGAGGTTATAATTGTATTATTACAGGGAATCCAGTTGTTAGGGGATGAAGGCAGTTCCACTTCCCTGGCAGGAAGGAAATCTGAGCGCTTGAATCAGTGCAATATGTGATGTTCAGAGACGCTTCCTCCGCCGATCTGATCCTCAAATCTGATCACGCCTCTAGTCGCAGTTGTTTTAATTAAACTCAGAGGAATTCTGCACATTGTGCCGCAAGATTAACATTTTTGTTTAATTAGAAACACTCAGTAATAATAGCTGTAGCAGGCCTCCCCCAGCACACACACGTGTGCGCGCACACGCTCCCACACGCGCACCCTGCCAGGCGAGAGGGTTGCTCTCTCTGTGGATTAATTGGTTCATGAAATTAACGGCCGCGGGTTTGAGCCAGGTGGAGCAGCATCGCCGGGGAGCGGGATGAAAGCAGTAATCGATAATGATGTCATCGGCAGCCAATGCGGCGGCAGCTCCGTGGCTCCTTAACAACACACCACCGCCTGCTTAAATAGCAGAAGGGAAAAGAAGACCTTAAAAGCCCAGCTGAAAGCTGTGCAAAGGCAAAGCCATTCCCAGGGCCTCTCTGTCCTGAGCTCGCTCCCGGGGCTTGAGGAGGGGCTGGGGTTTTGTAACGCATGGGATTTGCAAGAGCAGGCGTCGTTCGGAGACTCCTGCGATGCCCAAGCGTAGCCCGGTGAGCTGAGAACTCCCAAGGTTGGATTCAGTCCCTGGTTAAAGATGTTTATGTTTCTAATTTAAAGTGCAATAGCACGCTTCAGAGGTGCTTGGATTACGACTTTATGCAGCTGTAAATTGGGCCACACTAGGAGGTTGGTGTTACTTTTGCTGGTTACTTTGGGTGCTTAAATTTTCATTATCAAATGGTACCTGGTTTTGTTTGTGGTCAGATTCCTTTGATCCAGGAGGAGAGGTGTGGTTAATACATTTCGCTCCTCAGTGAGTCACAATGGGTCCTTTAGAACTCTCCAACAATGGTCAGAGGAAGGAAACAATGCACATTTTTAAACACACAATTGATGCATTTAAACCCTTTTCTTCTCTGCAGCAGCTGTGCAGTGCTAATAAAAGAGTCAAGAGGTTCTTGACCTTGAGTGCCAGAGCACCGCCGCACAAACCTTTATGATTTCATCGATTTTTAGGAGTTGAGTGTGAGGTCCAGCAATGTGGAGCAGCTCTTACCCAAACCACGCGTGTTTGGAGCTCGTGTAGAGCAGTGCTGGGATCTGACGATTCTGCTCTGCACCCACCAGAGCAAGACCACCGGGTTTCTCTCTTGTTCCACCACCTCTGGGTTCAGCCCTATGTAGTTTGGCTCCATCCCTTCTGACCCGTAACCTGCCAGTAGTGGGAAATGGGCTCTTGTTGCGTTGGCAGTTGGCAGGGATGTTTCCCAACCAGGGCAAGAGTTTCCAGCCTATCTCTGCTGCTGCTGTGAGAGCTCCCCTTGGTTTCAGTGGGGGGCTGATAGTGATGTATGGTGCTTTTTCCAGAATCCCACCTTTTGTAAATCCTCTGTGTTATTTCCCTTCTGTTCCCTCCCCTGCTTTCGGGATAGATTCCCGAGGTTGTGATTCCTCAACACGCCTCGTTTGAAATGATGGAGAAACCCTGTAAAGCCTCACCCTGGGGCTGCCTCCTCCTTCCAAGCTGCCCTCCCCCAGAGGCTGATTTTCTAGGGGGAAAAAAAAGGGCATGTTCCTGAGTTGTACCAGCCAGCTCTCTTCCTTCCACGTGAGTTAGGAGGTTGTGACCAAGATTATGGGGGAGGCTCCGAGTTTTGTGTTAGTTATCACAAATTAGTCAGCATCGGTTAGGACTGGCCTCCTCACCCTCGTTAGCAAAGGCAAAGGCAGATTGAGAGGAAGCAGGAAGCTCAGCTGAGCCTGTCTTCTAGGTGCTGGTGCCACGTCCTCCTTCTAGGGCAGCAGCACTCTGAATTAATAAATCTAAAAATCACACCCTGTCTGACAGCTCTTGGCTTATTATTGTTCTGTGTGTCCCCTCTGGTAGCTAGAGCTGGATGGTATTTTCCTCCCCTTTCTCTCCTGGTTTCCACCGTGTCTTTGACAGACCGTTTCATGGAGTTGCTTTCATCGTAGTGTGGGGTTTGGAGGGGGGGGGTGAACCCCTCCTTTTGAATGCGCTCTGCAGCGCGGGGATCTTTGCCATGTGCGTGCACAGCTTCTGCTGTGAAAAGGAGCACGCGTGAGAGGCTGACCTGGCAGAGGGATTCGAGACCTGGAGAAACTCTCAAATGCCTTTTCCCACACCCCAAGGGATTTCGACAGTTGGCATTTAGATTTCAGATCTTCTTGCAGGACGTTAGAATAGGCGCACGAAGTGGCCAAGCTGGTAACTTTTGCTGTATGATGTGTTTTCACAATCCATCCCTGGACCGTTTGCTGCAGCCTTGTTTTAAACTGCATTGCACGGGGTGCTGGGCAGCGAGTCCTCCTGATGCTTTCATCAGTGTGTTCTGAACAGCTCCAGCAGCTGCCCCGCTCCCTAGTACCTGTGTAACCACTCTTCCTTTGTTCTTTACCACCAGAGGACCAGTTACCTCCCGGCTTCCCAAACATTGATATGGGGCCCCAGCTGAAAGTGGTGGAGAGGACACGAACAGCCACAATGCTCTGTGCAGCCAGTGGGAACCCAGACCCAGAGATCACTTGGTTTAAAGATTTCCTGCCTGTCGACCCCAGCGCCAGCAATGGGAGAATAAAACAACTGAGATCAGGTAAGGTCTCTGTGTGAGACTGGAGGAATCGAGACCTAGACAGAGATGCAAAGAGGCTGCTCGGAGGTTTCTGAAGCGGGAGAGAGGGCTGAGAGAAGTGGGCACTGCTGGTGTGGATTGGGGCATTAGGTTTTCTTTGGTCTTGGGATTCATGTTCTTACTCGGATAGTGGTTGGAGTATTTTCCCCTCCGACCCATCATCCTGGCCTTCCCTACTGCCTAGCTGACACAGCAGGGAAGTTGGTTCCCATCTGGGAGATGCAGTAACTATCTCATGGGTGATGGTGCTCTTCCATCTCAGGGAGAACTGGGTACTGGATGGGAGCTGAGGATTTCTTCCTCAGCCCAGAACTGGGTAAAGAGGAAAGAAAACCTCTACCACAGGCATGACATTTTAGGCTGCGTGCATCTGGTGTAGGGTCCACAGCTCAGGCAGCCTCGACTGTCAAAACATGATCCTGTTGGTGTAAATCGAGCCTTTCAAAGCTGGCTCTGGAGACCAGCGGGTCTCTCCGGCATCGAGTCCCTGCGGTCATCGCTGGGCAGCAGTTGTGAGCGTTCCAGAGTGACCCCTTGGTGCTCAGTGGCACTGCCCGTAGAGTGGATCTCCAGGAACAGATGTACCCCAGCACCCTGGCTCTTGTCAGTTTTCTGTCTTTCCCCATCTGCTTGTCCATCTGTCTCTTTGGTTTGGTTTATGTTTGTTGTTTAGTGTGTGTGTGTCAACGTGACATCTCTTAATATTCACGGTTCAGGAGCTGTTTTTCTACTTGTTAAATCTGCCAATTCATTCCGTGTGTGTGTGTGTGTGCATGCAAGGAGGGCACAGGTATTTTTATTTGTGAATACTACTGATAAACACTTCCACTTCTCAGCTTAAAAAATAAAATCCCCCTCCTTTCTCTCTGATAGCTGCAAAGCTGAAAGAACCCTTGGAAGTTTTCCTTTTTGACAAAAAACTAACTCGAGAAATAACCCTTTTTAATACTGCTTGGACTGACTGCTTTGACCCAGCCCAGGGAAAACACGTCTGTGTGGTTGGACCCAGCAAGCTCTAGCATCACTTCAGCTACGCAGAACATTCCCTTGGCCCAGGGAGCATTTTCAAGAGTCTTTTTTTGGCAGAAGAATGGCACTGTCGTAGGCAGAGGGAAAGCAGAGGCTTCAGTGGAGCAACTGGGGATGCTCTGTTGATATTAGACACTTTACAGCTTGGCCAGGCAAGTGACCACTGCCCCGAGCGCTGCTGGCTCTGAAGAAATCACTTCTGACCAGTGTAGTGCTGGATCTGACCAGCAGAGAACGGAACCGCCTGGGTTTTCTCTTCTCTTGTTTGGCAAAGAGTCTGGATCAGGATTTTTCATTCTGTGATCCACCAGCTCTAGCTCCAGTCCGGTGTTGGTTTATACACCTGCACAGATGCATCCTCCTGCAGTGAAGCAAACTTAGGAGCAGATACTTAAACGGCTTTGTTGAATTAGAATGGATTGTTGAATCCCACAAACCCAGATGAGATTGACCCCCCTGCTTTATCATAACAGCTGAGGCAAAGGCAAATTAAAAAGAATCACTCGGCATAAATAATGAGAGGTAAACTAGAATTATATCATGCTCTGTGGCCATGATCTGAAGTGTGAGTAATGCACAGGCAGATTATTTTTAATACATTTATCATCTTGCTAGATTGCCTTTAGACTCTTCAACTGGGTTTGATCTGGTGTTTTCCTTAAAGCCACCCGAGCTCTGCGTTTTTCTTCCAGTGAATTGGTTTGCCTCGGAGTGAACTCTTGGCCTTTCTGATAAATCAGAAGATACCTGCTGAGAATTAATCTCATTTACAGCTGCTTTGAATTAATAAACTGGTGAAAGCCTCAAGCATCCCCGTTGTCCTTAGGGCAGGAAACCTGTTGCTTGTGTGAAATAGAGTGTGGATTCCTGGACAGTCAGGACTTCTGAGTTCTCCTCTTCCATCTGCTTTTCTGGCCTCTCAAAATGTGCGAGTTCTGTGATGCAAAAGCCTGTGAAAGTGCAGAACATCTTAACAGCAGGGCCATCGCTGCTGGGTTAGCATTTTGGTCATGGAAAGGAGTTGTTTTAAGCCCAAGGCAGAGCAGATTCAAGCGTGTACTTGTAGCCTGAGCGTGATATGCGAGGCGATGCCCGTTTGAGCGCCGATGATGTGAGTGCTGCTAAAGTCAGAGCTTAATTCAATACATTTTTCTTTCCAGAAAACAAACTTTGCTGCCAGAAGTGTGGCACTAGCACCCATTAGGGCACCGGATGCTTCAGGACACTGCTAATGAGCTTCGGTGTCTTTTCACCCACAGGTCATCAGTGTCTGGGGGATTAACAATCGCACCCAACTCCCGGGTGTTTGTCAAGCCCTCTGAGGAGGGGTGACCCCAGTACCAAATCCCAACTCCATCGCTGCGCTGTCTGCTGGCAGACTGCGTTGTCTCTGAGGGCTCATTGTGCATTGCTCCCTGGTGGAGACTGGGACAGGCTGGGGGAGCAGCAGGACAGGACGGTCACCCAGGTTGTGCCCTGGAGATGAACTCATCAGCCGTGTTGCTTTATCACGGAGGGTGTTAGGAATGGAATTTATATCAATATATGAGTTAGTGGCAAACATGCAAATTAGCTCATTAGAAGGTACAAGTGAAATGTCAAGATGCAGAGCTCTGCAAAATTGGGCCGCCATGTCCGGGTTTGGTTCTCATTTATATTAAAACTCAGTGTTTCGCTGGCAATTTAAATGGACCTCTGAGACCATGGTCATTATATCCACATCATCCCGGGGACCCATTTATATTACAGGTCTTCAGTATAACTGAGAACCAGCTGATGAGCCCGTAAACCACGCTGGTTTTCTCCAGCCAGTAGCTCTTCTCCTTTCCATCTCCAGATAAACTTTCCAAACAACTGGAAAATTTTTAATGCTCGGGGGTTTGGGCTGAGTGAAAAGCTGAGCTGTCAGTGAGAGGAGAACAGGAAGACCCTCTGTCCAGGCTTCCCTTGGACATACTGAACATCTCAGCCTTAGGGGCCCAGCTTGGCTAAGAATTTCAGTGGTCTCAGTGGTGGAAGAGAAATGGGTGTTTGTGCTAAACCCCGATGCAAACTGAGGACACTTGAAGTAGAAGCCAATGTCCTTTGCTCAGCCGTGCCATCTAGGGGGGGATAATGGGAGGCAGCCACCTTCTTACGTCATAGAAACACTAAAACCTTCTGTGTCTTGTGTGTGTCTTCTGTTTTCTAAATGACTGCCTATAACAAACCTTTTTTTTTCTTTTTTTTTTTTCCCCCCACTTTTTTAACATTCAGAGACCTTTGGTAAGTCTGTTCAATTACAAAAAAAATAATAATAATAAAAAAAATCCAACCAAAAAACCCCAAACCTGCTAATGTCCAGATCTGTAACCCTTGCCCTTTAAACTAATACCTTTGTAACTGCTTCTTGAGAGGCATGCTCTGCATTTCTTCTACTAACTCTTCCAGTAGGGATACTCTGCCCTCTTAATGAATTTCTGCAGGGGTATTGCAGGCTACAAAAAGAACAATAATCATCCTAATTAATATATCTGTATAAAGAGATAACAGCTAAATATGAACCTCCTAACATTGGATAGATTTTTTTAGGGTTTTTTTTTTTCCTTGTATCTTAGCAACAGTTGTCCTGGAATTCCCCAATAACACACTAGCTTGTACCCTGGAACTGTGATAATTGTCTTCTCACCTGCAGGAGGTCTCGGAGTTTCACATCTAACAGGGTTATTGGCATTTGCAGAAGGCAGAGGTGGGGGGAGCGGCATTTTCAAATTGCAGCTGGTAAATCACAGGTCATCGGCTTTGGGAAAGCATTGAGCAAAGGAAAAACCCCCTGCCCCCCGCTCACTCCAGATCATCCCTGTCCCTGGAGAAGGCAGGAGCCTGTCTGCAGAACTCACGTCACATTCCTCCCCGTGCCAAGTCCCCTTTTGTTACTGGAGATGGAGCAATTGCAGCTGTCAGCCGGGATCCGGCGTTTTAAAATTGCAGAAGACCCTTGATGATTGCTTGCTTGTTTAGAACAGCAAGCTCCCTCCAGCCCTCGGGAGAGGAGCACAGCACACACATGTTCTCACACGTGGCCTTGACAGAAGGTGGGGATGTGTTTTCTGTCATTGCCATGGCAATGGTGACTGTCCTGCTCTCCCTGTTTTCAAGGCTGGGAGAATCCGTAGGCAGCTCGGCGCGGGGGAAGTCAGAGGAAGGGACGGTGGAAGAGCAGATCCCGTTCTCTGTGACAGAGGGGGACACCTGCACGTGGCGTTCTGCCTGGCACCACCGCGGTCCTTTCTAATCCAGAGGCAACACCTTTAAGCTGCCTTTTGCCTCTGCTGCCAAACACTGGGCTGGCCTTCTGGGCTCGTGCAGCCTCAAAAGTTGCCCTGAACAGGCAGATCTCCAGATCCTGGGAGGCTGTGGAAGGCAATATGAATAGTTTGCACGTGGGATCTCAAAACCAGCTTTTCACTTGGGAAGTTGACATCCAGGGCGAGTTCTTCCTCCTTTAGTTTTCCTGCAGAGCTGGTGCCCTCGTTGTGCCCCGGACAGCGGTGAGCCACGTGCGTTTGCTGATGCACGGTTAGGACACCAGGCAAGCCAGCTACTGACCGCAGGTGCCTCCCCCCACAGCTCCTTACAAATCTTCCAGGACCTGTTGGTTCTTCAGAATAATTAATCCATTTCAGGTCCTCTTCTAGCACCATCCTGCTGCCCCTGTATTGACTGAAGCTGGTTAGATGTGAAACTCCCACCAGTGAAAATCTACCATCTGTGTCCCTGCCGCCAACTCAAACCGTTCTTCTGCCCTTGCAAGTTATTTGATCTCATTCTGATTCAAATTCTATCCCCTCCATCCCTGGTGTGGGGCATCTTGCAAAACACGTTTTGCTCCTCACCTCTGTGTCCCGTGTGCCAGAGTTGGGCAAACCACAGTGGCACAGCTTGGCTTGTTTGGCTCTCCAAGACAGACTGTCTCCGAGAGCTGCTGTCAGCCTGTCTTCCAGGGGTGACGCTGATGCTTAGAGGGAGCAGGGAATGACTAACCTACAATGACACCAGAAGGTAATGGCTGCTGTTGTATCTGTGCTTACATAGCTCCAACTTCCAGCGGGTTTCTCCTGTCAATTAGAGGGAACCTTTGCAGGAAATTGCTGGGCTTAGCCAAGGCCAAAGCAGCTTTCTAGCGATGGGTGATGTTGGGGTGTCTTCCCCTCCTCTACCCTCTTTCCATTAGCCTTGTTCCAGATTTGTGCCACAGATGGCAGATTTTCACTCCAGTTCTGAGACAGAAGGATGTATCAGAGGCTGTTTTTATTTCCACTGAATTGAACTATAACCCTTTGCTGCTTAGACTCTCTCTCTCTCGCTCGCTTTTGAAAACCTTCCTGCCATCTCCCGTGTGGAGATCTGCCCAAGTACACGCTGCCCCCACCTCTTTTCTCTTCCAAGCGCTGTCTCTCCAACCTTTGTCCTGATAGCTAACCAGCCTGCTTTATTAACCTTAGCTAGTTCCTAACCCTAACTAGATGCTAACTTTTCTCTAGCAAATAACCTAACCTCTTAACTAGAAGCTGAGTATAACTAGAATCTCATATCCTAACACTATAATACCTCTCTTCCCTCATCTCCTTTGAAAAAGAAAAGTGAACTGTAATCACTACCTATACATTTTTACCTTCTATCCTGAAAATGGAGGATTGAACCGCAGCACAAGAAGGGTGAGCAGGGCTGAAGGATAAGGAGGGAAGGGGTTTTCTGGTGGTTAAGGCAGAAGATTGGCACGCAGGAGGCTTTGACTCCTGTTCTTCCCTCCGCCACAGACTTCCCTCTGTGACCTTGGGCAAGTTGCTTCACCTCTACCTCAGTTTCCCCATCTGTAAAGCGGGGGTGATAAAGCTGCTGTACCTCACTGGGGGAGAGGAGAGGAGAGTGCAAGGCTGATGTTTATCATGTCATGTGCTCCAGAAGCCCTGGCTGGGAGGTGCTGCAGAGTGACAGCAGTCACCGTTGCAGAAGAGCTCTTGCATTTCTCCCCAGTAAGAGACAATACTTGGAATTGCGGGATCTGCCCTGTTCTCAGGATTGGGGTAAAAACCAACCGACTAAACCCCCTTCTTTGATAAGCTGTGTGACACGTTTGAATGGCACTGTGAGCAAAAGGACCTGCCGTGTTTTCAAAGGAAGATGGTTGCACACTCAGGAGGTCAATCCGGGGGGACAGTGATTTTCCCATTGACTGTGGCGTGACTCACCAGCCACAGCGTCCCTTCCTCTCATCTGTGAGACCTGCCAAGGCAGAACACTTAACGTTAGGCACTTAGAGACAACTGGAGACAGGTTGGATAAAAATAACCCAGGGGAGATGCAGTCAACAGGCAAGTGTAGCAGGACTCCTCTCCCTCCATCCAACCCCCTCCTGCACTGGCGTTACGGAACCTTCCAGAGCAGCTGGGGAGGTGTAGCCCTTTCACTCGTAGAGTGGCCTTCTTCAGTGCCCAGTCTCTTTGCAGAGCCACTGAAGGGCAACTGAAGGTCCTGATAAGGACACTCATTGAATTCCTCGCACGCCTGTGCCAGTAACTAAAGTTTGGAACTGGGAATTTGCTAGCAAAGGTGGGATCAGACCTGCAGCTCTTAATGTGATGCCAGGTACCTGGATGTCCCTTTCCCTCTCTGGGCTAACACGGCCATAACACCAGCCCTTCTCCTCGGAAGAGATGAAGATAAATGCAGGTTCATCTTATGTTCTGCAAGTAGCAAACAGCAGCGGTAGCTGAGAGCTTGAAGATTTTCTTCACGTTCCTGGCCACAAAATTCAGCCAGTCTTAAGACTTTTCAAGGCAAGTGCCGTGGAGGGTCTGTAAACAGCCTCCTGAATTGGACTGCTGGAAAAAGGGCATCCTGGCCTTAAGCACCCCCGAAGAGCCCTCTTAGATCTGTCCCTATAACTTCAGAGGAGATAGAGCAGGAAGTTTCCTACCGGGAACTGTCTTCCTTGACTCAGGTCCTTTTCCCACAGGCAGTCCAAGTGTTTGGGGTTTTACAGTCTTTTCACTTATTTTCTTTGTTTCCTTTGCAGAAGGTACACCGATCCGAGGTAAGACACCCCAGCTCACTCACTCACCCACTCTCCAAACACTTCTCTCCACTCAGTTCCCGTTTCATTGACCTGTGCTCAATCTAGATTCTCCTTGTTGTTGTTGTTATGTTTTCTTGTCCCGCTTCACCTCTGGGTATTTATGTTTTTATACCTGTCTTTATTTTATATATGGTTTTAATGTCCTTTTTTGTTTGCTGGGTGCACTTGGTAATACTGATACTGTTACTGTAATAACGTCTCAGGCTGTGCTGCCTCAGATTTATGGCAGAGTTTTAAGAGCTAATCTCTCCAGGACTGAAGTTTATCTCAAGCATTAAATGCTATCAAAGCTTGGTAAATACTTCGGACCTTCTCTTGATTGGTGCAAGGTGCTCCCGAGCCACTGACGGTGGGGAAAGTTTTCCAGTCCTTTGCTCAGTCAGATCTTCAGCATTTACCATCTCATTTGTTTGACCTCAGAGCCTTCTTTCCCCTCCTCCCCACTCTCTTACCTATAGGTTTCTCTGGGAAAGATACCCATGGTAAGTAGCTTCTGCACTGTCTCTTTAATGGAGCCCAAAAGATACTAGACCTCAAGATACCATCGAAAGCCAGCGGGAATTGGGTGTGCACCCCTTGGAAGACTCTGCCTTGGTTTTACTTACACTGGCAAATTTTAAAAGTCCATAATTCTCAGCTGGTAAAAGCAACAGGAGGTGCTGTAGGTGAGATTTGCTTTTTCACACATCACCTCTACTGGCTCCTGACAAGTGCTGAAAACTCACTGACCTCTCTCCCGTGTAATTTCCACCACTGCACCTGCCAGCAAAGCTGCAGCGGTCAGGATGAGAGGGCTGAGTCCCCGCTCCCCTCCCTGCAGCTCCCGGGGCTGTTCCTGCTCTGCAGCCTTGGCCTCCCCTCGCGTACACTCAGACCAGCGATGCTCAGGAGCCGCACAAAACCATTTGTCTGGAACCAGTGGAAGCAACCCACAGACTTGCCCAAATGTACAGTAGCTCTGAGGAAACCTCACTGACCAGCTCTCCACCACGTGGAGCTTTCTGCTGCACGCTCGAGCTCCGACGCCGTACGAAATGCGCTCAGCCGGTGTCTCGCTGGGAAGCTTCAGTCTGTTTGGGTCCTAACTCCCAGCTCCTGCGATGCTGGAATACCCACAGATTCTTCCGGGATGAGTTTCATTTGGTTTAGTGGCTTGGGGTTTTTTTGGGGGTTTTAGGACTTTTTTTGCTTCTGTTCTGCCTTTGGGAGCTACCAGGAGCAGTGGCTGCTGGCAGGAGCCGCACTATCACACCCCATCCCTGTCATAAATACTCTCACAGCCTCACGTCTTCCCACGCAGCATCTTTCCACCCGTGCACACACCGAGGAACATGAGCTCCCTGTCCTCCTCGTGTGAACACGTTGGGTTTTTTCCTTCCTGAAGAGGCTGTATCTGCAACCAGCAACGATACCATTTGCACTTTTCTCACTTAAGATTTTATCGAGAACATTACGCTGAGCTGGAATTGTTTGGCTTTTGTATTTAGGGTGGGTTTCTATTTTATTTTTTTCCAGAGCTGGGAGTTAAGAGTCTTACCTCATGTGAGCTCCGTCCATATCTGTAGTCTAATCATGTCCTCCTAATACATAAAACATTTGATAGGCTGTTGCATTATTTATGTAGTATGTATTTTAACTGGAGTTTTGCAGGGATGAAGCCTTCTGAGGTAAATGAGGCAATTTTCTTCCATGTAGTTACATGCTGTATAGCTCTGCATGTTTGCTTACAGGAGTGTTTAGTATGGGCTCGGCGTATATTCTCCTAGGCTGCAATCATGTACAGCTTTAAGAAAAACCTTAATCTTTTTGGCCCAGTTGGTGTAAACCACACAGGCAATTTTGAAGTTGCAATGCAGTATTTACAGGCTTTTCCCTTGGGAATATTCACCATCAGTAATGTGCTTTTCACGGGGACTCATCTCCTGGAGGCTTCCAGCAAATCGAATATTTAGGCACAAAACAAAAGGCAGCGGTGATAAAAATGCTCTGGGGATCTTAGGCAGTGGGTGACGGAGCCGTTTGCTTTTATGGTCGCTGCTTCAAATCGAGCAAGGGGAAGTCAACTGCCTGCTGATAGATTCCTGGGGATCGCAGTAATATGGATTATTGAAGCTGATTTTGCGAGCCGTGGTGCAGAATGCCTGCATTGCAGGAGCCACAAAAGTTGGTACTTGGCTGATAGTTTCAGTCCGGGGAGCACCACTTGGGGTAGAGGCAGGTCCTGGATTTTCTTTACCCTTTGGCTACGTGTCTGGTCGTGACAGTGAGCAGGGGCAGGAGCTGATGTCAGCAGAGGGCTCGCCGCTTCCAGCGCTGGCAGCCCCAGACCCCCAGGCAGCGTCCCAGTCTGTATTAAACCAAGGGCAGGAAAAAGCAAAACATTGCCGCTCTCTCTCTCTCTTAAAACCAAATGATGATGATGATGGTGTCTTCGCTGCGGTCTTCTTCTCTCCTCCCAGGTGGCCTCCAGATCGAGAGCAGCGAGGAGACGGACCAGGGGAAGTACGAATGCGTGGCCAGCAACAGCGCCGGAGTGCGCTACTCCTCCCCCGCTAACCTTTATGTGAGAGGTAGGGAGCGCATCGGCTCGCAACGCTGCCAAAGATCTCCCTCCCCACCGCCTGCCTTTGTCCCCAGCTCTCTGATTCCACCCCGTCCCCAAGCTCAGGGGAAGCGCTGCCGTCGCTCGGTCGGATCCCGCTGAGCTCGCAGGGTTGGGAGGGTGGAGGATCCCAGTTCTCCCAGACTCCCTCACCGTGGCCGGTGGCTCCAGCTACCGCTCCAGGGCCGCGCAGCAGCGGGACGAGGTTGTGTCACCCGCAGCGAAGTCAAGTGTGACCCAAAATAGCGTGCCCCGGAACCTGCCAGCATCAGCCTGCAGAGCCCGGAGGGGGCTGAACAGCAGTGGCTGCAGAGAGGCCGTAATCCCCCCTTCTCCCAAAGGGTCCCTGCTCTCCGGGAAGGTTTCAGCTCTACTGGTGTGGGTGTGAGAGGAGGGGAGGACCCTCTCAGCCCCCTCCACTGTCCCCCTCCCTCGCTGTCCCCCGGATCTCACCAGATTGCGACAGGAGGGCTCATTCTCACTTCTTGCCTAAGTCCCAGCTGGTTTTCCCTTTGCCAGCAGTAATTTGTCACTGGTTCCTTGGGCACGAACGCTGGCCGTGGGCACAGGCTCGCAGAAAGCTGGAGGGGGCCAGCAGACGTCTCTGCCGCAGTGACAGATTCCTTCACCCATGGAGCTGGGGAACAGATGACAGGGGGATTGGCTTCTGCTTGATGCCCCCTCGATGTTCTCCCAGCCAGGGGGGGCCGTAGCCTGTCTGCTTTCTTTGTTCTTTTCTTTTAATCTCTCTGACCTGTAATATTTTGTGTGTAGCTTTGGTTTAATATCTTTCCACAGCAAACCCCTTTTTGGTAATGAGAGAGCAGGGCTGGTCCTTCTGGCTTTTTGCTTTTTTAAAAAAACAAAAACAACAAAAGAACAACGATAAAAAAAAAAAAAAAAAAGAAAAATACCATTGGGAGGAAAAAAGAAAAGTTACATCCCAGCAAACTGTTCCCATTTCCATCCCATCGACAGAGGAAGCGCCTCCCACCTACACTCACGTTAACTCTGCAGTCAAATGCAGAGCCATGCTCCTGTGTGCACTCCTTTCTCTCTCTCTTTCTCTCTCTCTCGTGTCTCACGCTCACTAAATCACATGCACATGGAGAGAAGGCTTTTAATAATTTAATGTTTCCAAGCTAAATTTTTAAATAGCCTTTTGTGGCCAGCTGGAAAATTGCGTTTGAAATTTGCCCTCTTGCCTGGGCCCCCAAAATTCTTCTTTTTGGGAACGTAAATCTGGATCCGATGCTAATTCAGGGCTAAATCCTTTGCAGACAGCTTAGCTGGAATGTTTCGGGTTCTTTTTTTTTTTTTTTTAGGAAAAAAAAAAAAAAAGAAACAGGAAAAAAAAAATGTGGGGATTTTTCATTATTCTTTTCTTTATAAATTTCCTCTACCTTTCTGGCCACTCGGAAACTACCCAGGAGACACAGGTTGTAACCCTGGAGTTGCCTGTCTCCGCACCCGGATCAGAGCCGGCTCCAGGTGCCCTCTTTCTATCCGAGGTAGCCTGGGGTGTACCTGAGGCTTGCCTGAAATCAGAGCCAGCATTGCCCGGCCGAGAGAGTGCAGAACACGCCGTGTAAGCAAGCTCGGCCTGGGGTTTGGGGGTTTTTCATGCTGTTTTAACTCCTTGTTTCGTGTGTGTTAATATCGTGGAAAGGTAAAGATTTCTGAACTGGATTTGCTTTGGGGGGAGGGAAAGTTCACGCACATTTTGCTTCCCGTTTTTTTTTTCTTTGTTTTGTTTTGTTTTGTTTTGTTTTAAAAGAGTCTTGAACACTCTCGTGTTTCCAATGGACTTGTTTCTCCCATAACATGCTTGTCTCTATAGAACACCTGGGATAGGAGTTGTAAGTTTTAACATTGCAAGGAAATGTTTTGGTTTGATTTTGCTTTTCTTTTCTTCCTCGAATTATTTCTTTTTTCCTTATTCAGTCCCATTGTGGAGTTAGTGGAAGCAGAGCCGGGTGTGGGGGCTGGTTGGGAACAGGGGCTGGGGGAGAGGATTTCCAGCTTGGGATCTCCTCCGCAGCGGGTCTCCCGCCTGGCACAGGTCCCGCTCCCCCTTCTCCCAAGCTCAGATGCACTGAGAGAAGTGAGAACTCCTGCCTGGGGCCGGCACCTCTGCGGGTGCTGGTTCCGAGTTAGGATTGCTCACGGGCTCACCTCTGCACGGAGCTTGGCTGTTCCTAAACAAAAGGTACCCAGCTGGATGGGGAGGGGGAAAGTCAGGGAGGCAGGAAAGAGGGTCCTTACGATCTTCCTTTTTTTTTTTTTCCTTTTGGTTTCGTTTTTTTGTTTTGTTTTCCTTTCTTTTTATTTTGGTTAAGAGAAAAAAAAAACAATCAATTTGCAGCTGACAGCCTTGAGAAGGCCTTTTTTTACTCTCTCTGTGTTTCCCCTATTTTTCTCTTCTCCTCATGTCATTGTGTTCCGCATCAAACCCCCTTAACATCCCTCAGAGCTACGAGAAGGTTGGTGTGGTTTTTTTCTTTTTTACTTTCTTTACCCACATTTTTACATTCTTAAGAGAAAAAAAAAAAAAAAAGAAAAAAAGAAAAATTATAAAAAGGAAAAGAAAAAGAGAAAAAGCAAGAAAACTTTAAGATGAGC
>JANHFX010002966.1:0-42143 GCA_027560015.1 Chloroceryle amazona
GAGCGGCAGCTTCTCGTGAACGCTGGGGAGACAAGGGGGTGGAGGACAAAGTCCAGCCAGGGCACCTTGGGCCCACGTGGACACGGGAAGCAGAGCTGAGTGCCGCCAGCTGGCACGTGTGCCTACCCTCCCCTTCTCACCACCGCTCTGGGGGAGGGAGAAGGTCCCAGCACCCGGGTCCTGCTGCACAGCAACACGGAAAGGGCCCAGACCCAGGTGGGTTGTCCCTGGATGCCCCACATCGCAGCAGGAACATGCATGGGCACTGCCCAGCTGCATCCCTTGCACAGCAGAGTGAGCACCCCCGGCGATGCACAACCCCGTGGCAGGGTGAAGACCCCCCTAGTGTAAGGAGAGCCACCCTAGAAAGCCACCCGGGTGGCCAGAGGAGCCAGGCAGAGGTCAGTGCAGTGCCTTGATGGCACAGATTGCGCAGGCAGAGGCCTTCCGGGTGCTGCCATGTCCTGGATCTCCCTTCAAAGGAGCCCCAGGGCCACACGCGAGCCGGACGCATTGAGGCTCCCGATGGATCGCACCCTGCTCAGTGGGACCAGGGGACCAGAGTCACCCCGAGATCCCTGTTCCAGCAGCCTGGGGCAGCTCTGGGGGCAGCTGGGGCAGGAAGGTGCTGGCTCCCGGAGAGCTGGACACTGCCCAGCACTTGGGGATGCTCCAGGAACAGGTTTCTTGGCAAGGAGCAGCCCGGAAAGGCAGGGACTGACCTGCGGTGAGCCCCGGCTTCCTCCCCAGCCAGGGAGGCGTGGAAAGAGGCCACCCCCGGCCCCCCGACATTTGCAGGCTGGAGGACACGTTGCTCCCCCGAGGTGCCATCACACGGGGAAGGGTGAAGGCTCTGCCACCCTTCGAGTGGTTCTGGTCTCCTGGGGAAGGGGGCTCGCACCTTCACCTCCCCTGGGATGGCCAAGGCAACATTATCACCCTTTGGGGACACGCTGTGACACCTCTAAACAGGCAGACGGGGCACGGCCCTCCCCGGGACAGAGACCTTCCTTAGAGCAGCGACCCTCCCCACCAGTCCCAGACTCCACATGCAGGGCACAGACCCCTCTGCAACTGCATCAGGCCCGCACCCCCCAGGACACACGGCCCCGTGATGCCGAGAGGGGCGATCGAGCTGGAGATGGGATCCAGGTCCACCGAGGGGCGTGGGGGCTGCTGCCGGCCCTTGGGGGCCGCGGAGACGGGGTGGGTTCGGCGCCGCCGCCGCAGTGCCGGCCGGGTGGCAGCGCGCTTCCTGCCCTCCATGCGGACGCGGGGCCCCTCGTGGCTGCTGCCGGACGGGCCTCCCCGCCGGGCCTCGCGGGCCCCTTTCAGACTCGGCCCCGGCCGGCGGGGAGCGGTGGGGGTTGGTCTTTTCTGGGGAGTGGGCGCGCCAAGTCCTGGCTGGAGCGGGTGAGCAGTTAGCACAAAGGGTCTGCGTGCCCGCCGTTCCCGGACTCTGGTTGCCCTGTGGAGTAGCCGTGAACAAACCAATCGTCTCCGGGGACTTGGAAATGAACAAATGCCCCTTTCCCAATCATGAGAGGATAGAGGAGACGGTGGGGAACAGCCTGCAAGTCGATTTTAAGTGGAAGAAACTTTTCAGAGAGGAAACGTTGCTTTGCTCGGAGCTACCGCGTGTGTGAGCAAAGCTGCTACGGTCTGAAACGAGCCTTGCAAGCGTGTGGTGCGGGCTGTAGAACTGTGAGCTGAGCTGTTTTGTTGAACTTTACGGAAAAGGAAATGGAGGCCTCAAGAAAATCTGTTCCCTGGAGCTTAGCGCCTGCCTGAGCAGGTACCTACGAGCGTGTATTTATGGGCAAAGTGACCTGGAGGCCTTGGAGTCCGTGTTCATGAGGGAGCCAAGGGGAGTAGTGTAGGGTGTTTCCTGGGCATGAAAGCCAGGATCAAAAAGGAAGACGTTAAAAACGCTTCCTTAAAGTCAGAAGCCTATATTGCCGCACATAAACGTCTTGTGGTATACTTGAAAATCTTTCTTTTTAGGTATGGCATTTATGAATCATTAATATTGCTGTGAAGGGGGTTGATCTAAAGCTGATGCCTAGGACTCTGTAACTTGCATGTCTGTTTATTTAAAGGGTATATTGTGGTTTGTGGAAGGACTGGTGATAAAAACTCATTTATTTTCTTTCTTTCTTTTTTTCTTTAGTTATCTAGTCAGAGTGAAGTCATCACAAGAGTTGTTCAGCGCTTGTGTGAAAAAAGAAGGAAGAATGTCCTTGCATATGGATACTCCTTACTGGACGAGAATAGTTCCCATTTCCAAATTATGCCGTCTTCAAATATATACAGCTACCTACCCAATACTGCCACAGAAACTATTCGTATCAGCGGCCTCTGGGAAACACTGCTGAGTAGGATAGGGGATGATGTGATGATGTATTTACTGGAACACTGTGCGATCTTTATGCTGGTTCCCCCTAGTAATTGTTATCAGGTTTGCGGGCAACCAGTTTATGAACTTATTTCACATAATGTAGACTCCTCCCCAGTATTTGTTCGACAAAGGTTTTCAAAGCATAAACGTAGTAGCTTGCTTGACTATGTGCAGAAAAGGCTTATGTTTCACAGACAGTATCTTTCCAAATCATATTGGTGGAAATGCAGACAAAGACTTGAAGCTAATGACTCCAGCATGAAAAATAAAAGAAATAACAAGATACAGAGCTTAATGTCCAGTTACCAGTATTCTGCAAAAGCTGTTTCTAAAGCGGGTAAACAGACCAGAATGGTTGCTGAACGTCTGGGAAAACAGAGTAGCTCCAGTTTGTATTTGTCAGCTACAGCACCCTCTTTAAAAAGAAAGCTCAATAGGGAAAATCTTGAAATTCCAGCTAAGAGAGCAAAATTAGCGGAGAAAGTAAGAGAGGAAAAGACTTGTAATATCACCCCTGATGTAAACCAAAGTGGTTCCAAGAGAGATGAAACTGGGTATGTAGCATCATGTTGTGTAAGTCTCATTAAAAAAGCACACATTTCTCAAAGAAGTAGCAGTGATATGTCTGGTCCTTCTTTAGTTCATACATCCTGTGATGGGAAGAAATTTGTGGCAGGTGAAAATTCTCTGCGGGGAGTTCAGAGTAACAAACCTTTCAAATCCAGTATGGAAATGCAAGCAGAGTCCCATAGGAAAGGAGTAGAGATGCATGTGTATGAATCTCAGTTGGATTCTGTGCCCATCAAACCCATGGAGGGGATTTCTTCAAAATGCAGAAGGCAAGAAGGTCCCCTAGCTCAGTTGCCAAAGAAGTTGCCAAATACACTCTTGCGTTCTGCAGTATACATTAACAGAAAGCTGCTTCTCTATTCTCGCAGGAGTTTCCAAGAATGTTTTCCTAAATCGTTTTTATTGAATCGCTTGCAGGGCTGTGGGGCAGGTGGAAGACGGCTTATAGAAACTATATTCTTAAGCCAAAATCTGTTGGAGCAAAAGCGCAATCAAAGTCTGCCACATCACAACTGGAGAAAGAAGAGGTTGCCCAAGCGCTACTGGCAAATGAGACACTCGTTTCAGAAACTGTTAAAGAACCATGGGAAGTGCCCCTACTTAGTTCTCTTGAAAAAAAATTGCCCTGTCTGGATATCTGAAACCAGTGCAAGAAAATCTGAGCTGCCTCAGCAGGCAGCCTTGCCTGGAGAAGCAGAGGTTCAGAAGCAAGCAGAACAGTTTGGGAAGGAGCCTACTAAGTGTGTGACAAGCAGCAGATGTGAACCGGGTCCCACTGATGTGCCAGCCAACTTAGGTGGTCCTCTTGCAAAGGCTGTGCCTGGGGAGTCGCAGGGTGAGGAGCAGAACCCAGGAGAGGTGTGTAATTCAGCCCTCAGGGAGCTCCTCAAGCAGCACAGCAGCCACTGGCAGGTGTACATCTTTGTGAGGGAGTGCCTGGAGCGGATCATCCCCACTGAGCTTTGGGGGTCAAACCATAACAAGTGCCGGTTCTTAAAAAATGTAAAAGCGTTCATTTCCATGGGGAAGTTTGCTAAGCTTTCATTGCAGGAGTTGATGTGGAAGATGAGAGTGAATGACTGCATGTGGCTTCGTCTAGTCAAAGGTATTTCTTAAAGAACTAAGTGGTGGGGGTGTCAGGTGACTGACTTTCCCATTTAAGGTGGGAAGGGGGGTGGTTGCCTTTTCTTTGTATCTGTGTTCAGAGTTGTTGGATAATAACCATAGCCAAGAGGGCAAACCTTGTAGTAGCGTTTGCAGTTGATGGTGGAAGAACACTTAAGCCTGTCTTCCTTCCAGAACTTAATTTTTCATTGTTTTCATTCACGCTTTTTGTGTTTAATAGGGTGACACTTCAGGAAACTTTCAGAAACACTTTTCAGAATTTAGAACCTGAGTCTTTCAACAAAGCTCTTTCCCTTGCACCTCTGCCCTCCAAACTGCGGTAACCGAAAGTGCATTGAAGCATGACCTAAGTGTGTAAGGAATAAATGCAGTCTGCATGCTGGTTACTGTAAGCCTTTGGAAAGAACTAAAGGCAAATCAAGACACCTGTGTTCCTCTGCTATTGGAGTGAACTTTCATGCCACAGTGTGGTTCTCCCCACCCCATTGTGTGAGAAAGGTGTGAGTAGGGGACCCATGCAATAAGGGGGTTGCCTACCATCCATCACCTTTCTACAACCCTTCTCTAGGAACGAGAGACCCTTACTGAGCACTGCTTCAGGCACAGTAGCTGGTGGTGCAGAAGTCACGAGACCAAGTGGTCCTTGCCTGAAAACTGTCATCAGATAGGTAAATTTTGCTTCCCTGAAGAAGTCTTTATTCAGGCACTATCCTAGGACTTAAAATCTAGGTTGAAGCTGTGGTTCTGCGGTTGACTGCTGTAGAATCCAGTGCATATTGTCTTTCTCTGCACTTCCATTCTCCACCTACGTAGTGTGGATTGCACATCCTTACCTGGTATGTTTGCAGTATTTATTCTCGCCTGGGTCCCTCAGTAATGTGAGCTGGACCTGTATTCCTTTTTAAAAGGTACAGTAACATTCTGGAATTAATACAGGTTCTTTGTAATGTACAAGGAAAATAAAAATTCTGATGTTTGAGAACTGATGTAAAAAATAGAGGAGGTTACAGTTCCATAAGTGACCTTTAATTCTAGCAAATACATTGTTCTTTATTCAGAAACTGTGATTCAGACCCATGTGTTTCAAAATACTAAGGAGTTAAATACTCTAAAATGTTTTTATTGTAAAATAAACGTTTGGTTTGTAGCCATTTGGAACATCTTATGTTAAACAACATTAATAACTGCTTGTTCTCTGGCCTTGTTCCAGGAAAAGCAAGACATATGCTTCATTTTCGTTTCCATGAAACGACTTCCTTGTGCTTGAAGTTTAAACACCCACCACATGTAATTGCTTTGCTTTGCTGTAGGTGTTTTGTTTTTCTCCAAAAGTAGTGGTGATTTCTTGTCAGTTCCTTGAATTGTGGTCATCATTTACAGCTGTTGTCAAGAACTTCGAAAACAAATTGGCTAGTTCCAAGACAGCTACTTAACACACAATTAAAACAGGATGTCGTGATAACCGCATATTACAGCTCTTCAGCTAGAGAATTTTTTAACAGCCATTGGGATTTTCTTCATTGATGCTACGTGGCTTCTGTGAAGTGAAGACACTTTCATCTCTTTGTCATAGTCTTTTCTTGGGTACTGAAAATACATGAAAATGTCTCTGCCTGAAGCACACAAAACCAAAACAGGGTAGAGAATTGAAAACTTCTTTCCATTTTGTAAGTTTCAGTTTTAAGCCTCAGCTCTGTTCTGACAAAATGACTTTTAACACATCCGTGCCATAATTGTGATTTGTGCTCTGCAGCTAAACTAGGATTTCTGTATAGTATCTTTAAATTATCCTGGTTTGGGTTTTTTAAGGTTAATTACAAAAAGTACTATTGGAAGTTGGCAATAATTCAGTATTGTAGCACAGGATTTTATTCCCTACTCACCCACATTTAGACAGCTACTACAGATCTATGTGGCCTTAAATTTGACAGTAGCTAAGAATGTTGAGGGTTTGTGATTTTTTGTGCCATCTAAATATAAGTGCTGATGGGACTTAGAGGGATATTTATTTATTTATTTATTTTACTGCAGCTACAGGTGTTATATAGGATGTCTGAAATAAAGCCTAACCCTAAATTTAGTTTTCATGTAATTGGGAAATCTATCATTCTCATCCCTAAGTCAGCCCAGTTTAATTCTATTATTTTTACAGTACATCTAAATATTTTTATTAGTTTCATTTTCTTTTTTTTTTTAAAGCTTTATATTGTAATAAGATTATTTCCATTTTACCATTTCCTTCACAATTAGCTTAGCATTGTGCATTAAATATCTTGCACAGTCAGCAGTGGGGGGGAGGGAAAGTAAGTCTAAGGGCTACTAAAGGCACATATTCATCTCCTGTGTGTCAGTTTGTCACCACAGATGGTTTCTATGTACCTTAAGACTGGGTCAGTCACATCATTTAATGATAGTGAAAATTTGGAGCAGCATCTGTGTGATTGTTGGCATTTGGGTTTTGCTGTTTTTTTTCTTTCCATTAACCTCAAGCTAAGAAAAGAGTGTTACGTGTGGGGTTTCTTTACTAATACAAACAGTTGATATTTACTATAACTGCCTTTGAATTGTTTATTGAAGGTGATCATTTTGTTCCTGCCTATGAACATTGTTTCCGTGAAGAACTTTTGGCTAAATTCCTCTACTGGCTGATGGATACCTATGTCGTTGAGTTGCTCCGATCATTTTTCTATATCACCGAGACCATGTTCCAGAAAAACATGCTCTTCTACTACAGAAAGATTATTTGGGGAAAGTTACAGAACATTGGAATTAGGTAACGTTGGAACAATTTTCAAAATTAATAGAATATGTGGAAATATGTGTTTTGTAGTGTGAAGTTATAATTCTGCTTTTGTTTATTGCCTATTTATCTGCTTTTTATTTACTTAATTTCCCCAAAGAGACTATTCAACTTGTGATAGTAGTATGCACAGCTTGTAAATTCAGAATTTTTTGTGTGTGAGAAAATGGATTAAAATTTAGAATTACTAGGTAGGAAAAGAGAAACCTTCACAATAATAAAATATGAGGAAGATTTTGTTTTGAAAAGTCAATTTTTGTGCACCTTTTAATAATGAGTAAAGCATAGTAACAGAATCCCAAAGTAAACTTGGGAAAGTTAACTTAAATACTCAATTTGCTTCAACTTCTATAATTAAAAAGAAAACCTAAGTAAAAAACCAATCCACAGAAACATCTGCTGAAATGCTGTAATACTCTGTAGACAAATTCAGACAGTAGCCTTGTGGTTTTGGTTGAGTTTTTGTTTTAAAGGTTGAGGGATTTAAAAGCTGCAGCTTCTTTTTTTAGTGCAGGTGTGGAATTCCATTCTGCCTTTCTGCTCTTAAAAATGCATGCCTGTATTTAAGTCAGGGCATTATTTAAGCAATTAAGTGAGAAAATAGGAAAGTTCTGAAAGCAATTTTAATGAAGAGTATTGTGTACGCTTCTTCACAGTTCATGTCTTTTGGGTTTTTGTTATAAATTGTTGGTGTCTGAGAGAGCTTTGGAACTGTACAAAATGAGCATACTTGATGTCTTATGTTTTAATGTCCATTTCGTATGGTGAATGTTTTGCTTTCACAGTGGTCTTTTGGTCCACAATGTTATATGTGTGTTTTTTCTTCTCTCGCCCTGCCACCCCCTGACTTCAACATTGATATCTCCAATGCAGCTCTTCTGCACATGTTTTTGCACTTAAATGTGGCTTTGATCTTGTTTGCAGTTGTGGCACAGAGGAATATGCAGTTTAAGGAGCACTATTAGAATATAATTTTCATTCCCACATACTCTGTCAAACTAACAGCCTTAGTATTGTAATTAGTGTTTTATGTAGTTTTAATGTACATAAAAGGCTACTTTCTGGCATAAAGTATCATGAAGTACTAACTCTTACATAGTAGCTATAATGCTGGCTTTAGTAGGGTTTGTGATTAAAAGAAAAGAACTGGTTTTAGTTTTATCCCTGTTGTGCCTCTTCCCAATTTCCTAGAAAACCCCAACGTATAAGGGTAAGGTGGTCTCTACTTAAAGGCCCTAATCTGGGTTGATGCTGTGTCTTACTTCCTCTCAACATATTTCCCTACCATGCAGGAAGCCCCTTCTCACCTTTGGTTTGGAAAGTCCCTGAACTGCAGATTACTGGAAACTTGGGAAGCATCCCAAGGAAGCACTGTGGTGTGCTTGCAAAGGGTGTGCTGTAAGGACAGGGAGTTTGCTGTTGGCTATAAGACACATAGCTGGATGGACTATAGTCTTAATCCAAGCAGCTGCATTTAAGCTTCACTCACAAGGCTATGGCTTTCAGCGCAGTTTTTTCAAGTGTGCATTGTAATATGAGGTCTCCTACTAATCCAGTTTATTACATTCATAGAGGTGGTAAGCTGCCTGTTTACATGGGAGGAGATAAACAGGGGTTTAGAGATACTGGGAAACAGCTCTTTAGGGCAGCACTGGCCATTTTAAAGCTCTTCAGGCATTATCATCTTAACTAGCCAGCATTTTCAGGCACTGCTGCAGAAGTTCAGAATCTCACCCTTCAAACTCTGGTGAGATGTCACAAGACATCTGGACCATCCACTCAACTTCTTTGCAGTTTCAGTGCTTAAGAGTGTTGTGAGTGTGCAAATTAGAGCACCAGATGATTGCATGCTCAAAAGCACTAGCACTGCTTATAAAGGCCATGAAATAAGCAGTGAATGTTGCTGCAGATGAAACGCCATCCAATTCTACAGCTGGCTAGAGTAGTAAGGAGGAGAATCTGCCAATAATTGGCCTTTGTCTTCACTTTCAAAGGATGTCATTTTTTTTTTATACAGCAGTTGAGGTGTTTTATTTTTTTTTTCTTCCAGTCTTAAATGTGAACTGTAAAGGAATGCAGATTTGATCATTCAGTTATTTCTGTTGAGCTGGAGTTCTTAGTTTTGTCTTGGTGGTGTATCCTAATGCTATAGTACATAATGAAATTTTATGGGTTTGGGAAAGAATTTAAGTCATAATAAATAATAGTGATATCTAGCTGTGGAAAAGGGATCTTCTCTCCTTTCTGATGTACTTTGGGCAGCGTCTGTACCAGGAATTTAATTCCAAACTTTGACTATAAATCCTCAAAACACTCAGTAATAGCTCAACTTGTTGATGCTAGATGCCTTTGTATCTTCCAGGTGTCATGCACTGTTATCACTCAGACCCCGGCAGCCCAAGCAGCTGGATAATTAGTTGTGTGTGAGTTGTGTTGACATACGGAAGAGAAGTATTTGTGAGCCTTTTACCTGTGTGCTTGGCTTTTCAGGTGTCTCCTGGAGCATGCTTACCAGGTTTCCACCATCAATCCACTGCCTTTTGTGATAGTGTAGCCTACTTTTGCTAAACCAGCCTATTGGTTTGTGTGAGATATGAGAAAACTGTGTGCAAGTTTGATTTAGATTTAGTGTCTCTTCTTTTGTGGGGATTTGAATTGTCTCGCTTGGCTTCCCAGGGGAGTATCCTAACCACTAGGCTGTAGGGCTTCTTGGAGTGGCACATCTGTCCTTCTGAGCAATACAAGCAGTGCAAGAGACTGATTCAGGTCTTTAATGTTGCAGGTAGGGCACTTTAACAGTGCATCTTAAAGCGAGGGCTTGTGCTTTCTTACAGTTTTCAGAAGGTTCTATTCAACTTTGTTAATGTCTTTCAAGCTTTTGAAACCATGAGAAATAGCCAGCTTCCTGTTGTCTTACATAAAGAATACTTTGTAATGTACAAATGTACTTGGCTTATCTGTGCTTAATTTTTTGTTTGTCTTGATTATTATTTTTTAAATATATTAATTTGCACTAAGCAGAAATCTGTTATTTTTCTATTACATTGTCATTAAGATACTGTGAAATTGTTCTGAAGTTCAAATTGCTGTGTAATTTTCTGCAGAGGTTAATATTTGTCATTATCTTCTTAGAAAAATACTTGGCTTCATTTATCAAAAAGAAATGTTTTAACTTACTGCTTTTCCTAATGCTTACACTAAATGTGCATTTATATTTTAGAAACCATTTTGCCAAAGTACATCTACGTGCTTTATCTTCAGAGGAGATTGAAGCTGTCCGTCAAAAAAATTATGTCCCTATGGCATCAAAGCTCCGGTTCATTCCCAAAGCGAATGGGTTACGACCCATAGTAAAAGTGAGCGGTGTTGTTGAAGCACGTGCACTCAGCAAGGAAAGCAGAGAAAAGAAGGTTTTTACTTTCCTTGTTTTATGTCTGTTTGATGTAGGTAGCTAATAAAGTGAGTGAGGCTTTTATGTTATATAGAAGTAATTTTAACATGGTGAAGTCATTCAAATGAGAATGACTGAATGGGTCTACCTGTTGCAGCTTAGCTTCTCCCTTCCCTGTGCTTAATTACTGTTAGTATCCAAGTCCAGAATCACATACACCTGTTTGCAAGCCTGTCTTAAGGAACTGAGTCTTAACACAGTGGCATGGACTGTGAGGTAATCACTTTTTTTTTTTTTTTCTTTCCATCCTTTTCCCTCAGGCTTGCTAACTGTGTCTGGTTGTGGTAGCATTGGCCAACTATGAGAATAGAAAGATACAAATTCAAAGATGTTCAGTGTTCTGAACTAACATGTATTTGTTTGGCATGCCAGAGGGTGAGGGATGGTTGAGTCCAGCCTCTTGGGGTTTACCTGAATACCAGTTGTGCGCATCGATTGGCCAGTTGGTGATGGTGCCAAGACACCACACAGTGGAGTATTGGGTGTGTTACAGGCGAGGGTCTAAGAAGGGCAAGGAAGCTGTATCAGGCATAGTAGGGATGTAGGAAGGAAGCTGGGAATCGCTTCAGTGTGGGAACAGAGGCAGAACATGCAGTGCACAGAATAATCTATTTAACAGGCCAGTTAACCACGAGACATTGTGGGAACCCAGTTTCACTATCTTGCGTGACTGCATTAATTGGTTTTCCTTAAGGCTGAGTCCCATTTAATACAAGATTAAATGTTGCCCAAATGGGTGAGAGGTCAATGGCTTCTTAGTACAGACTGTTCAGTATGTGAACCCAGGCCAAATTTACAGGACGTTGACTGGAAGCTGTTCTAAGTGTTACTTCTTCATAGTCTGTGACAATCAGACAGTCAGATTTGAGAGTATGCACACAGTTAATTGAGAAATAGCTGCAGTGCTTTAAAAGTGCTATCGCTCCTATAACAGATCTGGTATAAAGGATGACATGAATATACTTGAAGCTGAAGGTTCAAAGTCAACCGTGGTAGATGGTCAAGCGATTTGAGCTAGCCTGGCTGTCTTGGAGCTGAGAGGCGATATCTGGATGTACTGGAAAGTGGAAGCAGTAGACTTGGGATACGGAGGGTGCTGACAAATAAGTGAGGACACTAAGGTCTGAGAGTTTACCGACCTACTGCATTCTGCAGAGATTTCAGCAGATCTTCAGATGTTGCAAAAATTTTAACAATTTTATGGATTAGACTGGTTCTGGGGAATACAGAGTGAAGTCCTTCTAAAATGAAAATGAGCTACTGTGACTACTGCAACTCCAGGTCTCAGGTCTAGTTCAAACTGTCTCTGAAACTGGTCTCAATTTTTTTTATTACCTGCTAACACCCCTAAGGCCAGCAGCTTTGTGAAAAGGTGGAAGTGTGCTTTCTGTGAGTAAACAACCATTTTGGGATTTGCTCATCAGGAAGGAAAGGAGGAAATTTTCTACTGATGATTACTTTAATCTCTCTACTTCTATTTGA
The DNA here is from genome assembly GCA_027560015.1 of Chloroceryle amazona. Classification (NCBI taxonomy): domain Eukaryota; kingdom Metazoa; phylum Chordata; class Aves; order Coraciiformes; family Cerylidae; genus Chloroceryle; species Chloroceryle amazona. The sequence goes on from JANHFX010002966.1 coordinate 11,827, forward strand.
GCTACATCTCTACGCTTTTGATGCTGTTTCTTAGGAAATTTGCCAATGACAGAAAATACACCACTGCAGTAATTCAGGGAAACATCTTAATTTTCAAAAATCTTTGATTTGTAAACTGGTCAAGAAAATTTGTGAAAGATCAGCCAATGAATGAACATAATTTCTTACCTTATGTAAAATAGCGAAGTTGGATCAGGCTGTTTTGGAGGCAGTGGCAGCAATACATTAAATGTTTCTGTAGTGCTTTAGTTTTGCCAGCTTTTCACAGAAACCTGTAATTGATTATTTTTTTTTCCCAGTGCAAAAATAAAAGTTTTTAGATTACTTTGAATGCTTCCATAATTAGTAGTTTCTGTGTATAAATATGATCCCATTACTACTGTTGGGAGTAAGAAATCTTTTATGTTCTACATTTTGGAGGATTTCTCTCAAGTTCTAGACTGATGCATAAGTGTGCTACATCTGTGTTTATTTTCATTAGTAGCATGGCTTGCCCTTTCAGTATTCTTTTTGTTACCAGTGCTATCAATACTTTTTCTCCTCAGAGTGTTTACAAAGTTCATCAACCTGCACAGCATCCCTGCAGCCCTGTTGTATTTTACTGTTCCCATAGCTGAGAGTTAACACTCTGATAGCTTGCATAATGTACCTCCAGAGGCTGAAGTGATGGTGCAGCTGGAGTTAGCTTAACATCTCAGGGCACGTGTTTTTTACTGTTCTTGTGGTGATAGTAATCTCCATCAGAGAGAATGAATGATATTTAAAACATTACCTTCTAATTAGTGGTAGTTTTATTTGCTGGAGTCCATCTATTTGCCATCTAGGATTTAAATGTTCAAAAAAACCCAAAACATACCTTTTAGTCTGTTTTGTCACTTCTATATTCAGCTGCTATATTCAGACTTTCTGAAAATTGCAGCTTATGGTAATATAGTAAATATACAAATTAAATATCATACTTCATCTAAATGTGAAATCTCTGTATGGCACAGAATTTGTTGTTACAGAATTCATAAAGGTGATTCTCTTTGGTCTCTTTAGATGCATCACTACAACACTCGACTAAAAAACCTATTTAGTGTGTTGAATTATGAACGGACTGTAAATACCAGTTTTATTGGCTCGTCAGTGTTTGGGAAGGATGATATCTACAAGACCTGGAAGAAGTTCGTTACAAAGGTTCTTGAATCAGGTGGTAGAATTCCTCATTTCTACTTCGTGAAGGTAAGTCTTTTTAATTACATAGTCAAACTAACTTTTCAAAGTTAGCTTCTGCAGATACATTTGTAGCCATGATCTGACTGCATATTTATTTCTTTTTCAAAATAAACTTTTGTTCATACTTCACACAGACTTTAGTTGGTTTTGTTGGATGGGGGGGTGTCTGGTTGTGTTTTTGAGAGCGAGGTGTCCCTGCAGTAGCACTTCCTTTACTTGGATATTTTTCTGTCCATCTTTCTGTCATGTAGCGGCTCTTGCTTCTGCACATGCACTGGATTTTTGCAGTTACATTTACTTGGGTATAAAAATTGGACAAATGTATAAACTCAGATGTGCTTTGAGAGCTGTTTTCCCAAAGGAAAAGCAGGAAACTAGACCAACAACCTGATCTAGTTAAAGATGGCCCTGCTTGCTGTAGCGGGGGCTGGACTAGATGACCTTTAAAGGTCCCTTCCAACTCAAAACATTCTGTGATTCTCTGAAATGCTTGCTATATGCATTTGGATAAATTCAGTGTGTTTTTAGAAATAGGTCTCTGCTATCTCAGTATGATGAGTTTTTGTTGAAAACACTTGAACTCTAGTGTTGGTCCAACAAATTTCTTCTCCCACTTGAAAAAATGAGTACTTGTTATATCCCACTGTTTGAAGTAGCCTCTTAACACTGGCTTTCCTGTTGTGTCTAGCAGGCAACCTTTTATGTTTGAGCTCAGTTCTTAGCTTGGAATTGGGTGATTTATACAGATATATGTAAATTACACAGATTTGTATCTGTTACAGTGAGGCTCCGCTCCAGTGCTCTCTATGTCAGTTATCCTCCTGTCCTGCAATTGCTTTCAGGATTTGCTTTGTTGTCTTTCAAGCCAAAAGAATCATGTCATTGTCATAGTTCTCCTAAGATTGTTGCTTCTTCAGAAGTTTTTGAATTTTGACTGACAAATAAAATCAGTTGTAAGATTGAAATATTAGGTTTAGGGAAAGAGAAAGCATCTGGGTTTGCTGTTTTCCAGAAGCCTGAGATGTCAGTTCCATGATTATATGGAGAGGAAGGCTTTTAAAATATTTAAACATATAAAAGTATCAGCAATAGACTTTAGTTAAGTGATAGAAGGTTCACTGTTAGATAGAAGGTTGCATATGGTGTCATTAGCTGTTGATAATGAGAATTGTGCTAAAGCTGACTGATGGTTTGGTTATCCCTTGTAAGGGAAAACTCATTGATGAGTTAGGAAAGGTTTTGCAGATAAGCAATAAATTTTTGGTTTGTCATAAATTTGGACTAAATGATGCAATAATTTCACTCCTACGTGGTTTATCCTTCAGCCTCGTTTGCATACTACAATACATTTTTCATACTACTGCAGTGTTCACAGTGATACTGATGAATACGTAACTGAAGATATTTCTTCTGTTTCAGGCTGATGTGTCCAGGGCTTATGATACCATTCCTCACAATAAACTTGTGGAAGTGATTTCGCAGATCTTAAAGCCTGACAAAAGAACTGTCTACTGCATACGGTGCTATGCTGTGATTATGATTACCGCAAGTGGAAAAGCCAGGAGGTTCTATAGGAGACATGTATGACTTGCTGATTTCTTCTGTTTGCTGCTGTAGATATATTTCAGCCCAAGGAATACTTTTGTTGGGGTTTTTTTTCAGTCACAATTTGAATGAGTCGATTACTCCATAAGCCCTTTTTTCTAGTGTTGTCTGTTTTCCAGAGTTAGCAAAGCTTCTTTTCACTCTGTATGTTTACGCTTTTTACTCAGTGTTAATAAGAATAAAGTGTTGTGGAAATATAGATGTGAGGGAGATACTTCATTTTAATGATAGCAGTATTGTTGGCTTAAAATAATACAAGGCTGGCCCTTTGACCTTCATTGAATAAAAGAGTCTAGTACTGAATTTTCTATTGCTTTTGTCATTTATTTCTTTACACTCAATGTACAGGTTTCTACTTTCAAGGATTTTATGCCAGACATGAAGCAGTTTGTGTCCCAGCTTCAGAAGAATGCCTCATTACAAAATGCAATAATTGTTGAACAGGTAAATATTGAGAGGCCTCATTTCAACTGAAAAAGGAAAGTACAGAATACTTGGCGGAAAATAGGCATTTTTAATTGAATGTACATATTATGCAGTGATGCTGCCTCTCTTCTTGTTACTCAGCACCATCCATAGATCTTTGTCATCTCTAGTTTGATACTTATAACAGGCTCTCAGTATTGCCTGATCTAGCTGAAGATGTCCCTGCTTATTGCAGGGGGGTTGGATATATGACCTTTAGAGGTCCCTTCCAACCCAATACATTCTATGATTCTCTTCAGTGGAAGGAGCACACCAGGCAAGAAATCTGACAAAATGGCCTACTGATTTGTCTGACATTTTCTTATTCTTGTCCCAAAATTTCATTATAACTAGTGTTTTAATTTTCTTTTCCTAATTCCATTGTTTGATGCAACAATTCTCAAGTGGGAAATTAACTACCTAGTAAAGAAGCACTTAAGCATTTGCTTTCTCCAAAACATAGAACTAAAACTAAGCAAATGTGTTCTAAGCTAAATAGCTAAGGAAATAGATGTGGCATCTCAAATAGCAAGTTGTACAGAATAGAAAAATTGCTTTATTTTTTCAAAAAGTTTATTTTAATGATTACCTGCCAAGGTTAATAAGAATGATCTCTTCAGAATGGTCTCTTCTTTGGAGGAGTTAAAATGCAACACAAAACAAGATTAACTCTTGTATTTTTTGTTTGAAGAGATTTCTTACTTCTAATGAATTAAAGTGACATTAAAAATTATAATGAATTTTAAATTTACTCCAACTAATGCTTTGTTAGAAGAAAGAAGCATCCTTCTGTCGTTTTGATTCTTGTGCTGCCAAGAGCTGTGCTAATTTCATATGTTTGTTCTCAAGATTTCTTTTTGTGCAATGAGCGTGACAGAGGCAGAGGCACAGAAGTAGGTGATATGCTCAATCAGTTTCTTAATACATTTTATTGCTTGGTATCATAGTGTCTCATGGTAACACTCTACAAGATTCCTGAGCATCAGATGACCAGAGAGGTATTTTCTCACAGGCTACTTCCTCTTTTATTTATTTATTTTTTATTTTTTCCTAACCTTGCCAGTGGAAAAGTTTGACATAGTGTAATTCATGCTTCTAACGTGCAAGTAAAATGTTCTTGTATATCTGTGGACATAGAATATACAGTGTGGTTGTTGCACAATTCCAGGATCCTAGAAAGTGCAGAACACCTAATGAGAACAAGGATGAAAATTAAAACTATCAGGGTCTATTATGATGTGTATTTAGGTTTTGTTTTGATCTTTTTTCCAGTGGGCATCTGATTTAGGTAATTATGCTAGATATTACATTAACAACAGCATTATTTTTCAGAATATTTTATATCTGAAAACAATTTGTGTGTGTCTTTGTTATTAGTTTAAAAAAAAAAAGTAGGGAAAAGTACATCAGACTGGGTGTCTGTACCACAGGAGCATCACATCAGCTTTTCAATACAAATAACTGATCTTGCATAGTGTTGTCAGAAGCTGGGTGCAATTGCCCAATGTCTATTCTATGCAAAGAGGAAGTAATTTGCTTTAGTTCTCATGAGCTCATTGTTAAAGGAATTTAAACTTCTCTAAAAGATTTTTTTATTACACAATTTTTAACACAAAAAGCTTCATAAATACTGGGTGGACAAACACACTTGCAGTTGTTGGTAATATGTGACAAAGAGTGTGTTTTGCAGCAGAGCTGGCAAGTGAGTGTATCTATACTGGGGGAATCATAAAGAAAATGACAGTTACAAGATTTGTCTTACTGCATAGAAAGTGGCCAAAAGAATGAGGTCTCATACATTGTAATAATCCAATGTACCTGGACTTAAACTGAGTTTAGATGTTAAATTTCACCCTTTTCCCATAGAGCACCAAACTAAACTGCTTTTCTCCTAAAAGAAAACAACAAATCACTGCCCCAATTCACTTGTTGGATGTAAGCAGCTTTTTAGTGTGTGTATTTAGATTTGTTTGGTTTATGTTTGTTGTTTTTGTTTGTTTGTTTTTTCTTACCTTAGGCGTTTGAACTATTACAGTCTAACTTCTCATAAAGATTTCTGTGTGTCTTAAATTTATAGTATATTCTGAAATGCAAATCTTGGTTTGTTTTGTCCCATTTCTAGAGCTTAACTTTTAATGAGACAAGTTCCAGCCTGTTTACCTTTTTTCTTCAAATGATACATAACAACATCCTGGAGATTGGGAGCAGGTAAAAAGAAGTTAGTTTTTCTTTTTATAATGTGTTTGGATTTTTGGTTCATTGTTTTCTTCTATTAAGCAGGATACTTTTAATTGGTTGAGGGGGTTTTTGATAGCTGTCCTAAAGATTTTTATTTCATGTTAATTTGAAATCTGTTTATCAGTTTAAGCTCCGTAAAATCATCAAGAGTTTGTAATCAAATTTATATTAAATAAAATTTGTCTTTCCTACCTGGATGATGTTAACTATATACAGAATGCATTATTCCTTAAATATGCAGCCTTTATTTAAAACTGCAGATGTAATTCAAAAGAAAAATACTTGAAAATGTTGGGATCCATAGTGGTGAGGAAAAGAAAGGCAACATCCAAGCAGTGATGCAAAAAGCTTTGTTAGTCATTTTGCTGTAGTGCAAAATGAAACCTTTTCTGCATTGCCTTGTTACTTGGGAAGTTATGATAAAAATAAAAGGCAATAACAATCAGAATTAAAATTATTGGCAACTCTGTAATTATGAGTCAGATGTTATAGAGGTTGGAGGTTGCAGTTGCAATGCAGGTTGCTTCTTGTGTTGCTAGAGGTACTGAGCTGGTATTTGTTTTGCCTCTAGGTGGCAAATGTGTATCACATTTAGAAAACAAGTACTTGCTTGATCTCCATTTGTAAATGCATAGCAAGGTGTATTAGAATGAATAGCTTCTTGCTCTTGAAAAAAATGCCTTTTTTTAGAACATTTAATTTCACAAGATTGGGGAGAGGGAGAAGAGCTTTCAGGGAGGCAAATAGAAGAGCATTTATAGTTTTTCGAGCATTGGTGCTTATCCTCCCTTTGGGAGGATCATGACAATGCTGATGTCATGGCATTAATAAGGACTAACCAACATCAACTCGTTTCATGAAAGTTTAATGGCTTCAAAGAAGACACACCCTGACAAAGTCAGCTTTGCACTTTCCGTCACAGCTTGGCTGAAAAAAAAATTTGTCTTGGAATAGATTTGACCCTTTTAAGCAGCTCATTGTCATTCATTCAAAAAAAAACCTCAACAACCCCAAACTGCAAGTAAGTTTAGTAAATGAATACACTGTCTAACTGATCGTTCTTAAAAAGCAATTACTGTCAACATTCACTTGATGTTTGAGAAGGACACTGATTGTTGAGCTGGGCACCTAGAAGGAATCTCTTAATAACATTTGATACCTTTATCAAAAGTCTGGAAAAATGTAAAATTACTGCTAGAAAAAGTTGCTGATGACTCAAAACATAGGTATGATCACTGCTAGAATGTAGTATGTAGCTCTGGTGTCCAGTTGGATAATTTCATTCTCTTCTGCTTCACTAAGCCATTCATCTAGTAATGGTAAAATGGACATTATAATATCTCACTAGTTCAGAGGAGCGCTGTGAAAATAATTCCCTTGGGTTTTGTGAGGCATGCTCATTCTGTTACTGCCAGCATAGAAAAGACATTAAGGTAAGGGGGAACTCTGTCTTCAGGACCTTATCGAGATGCAATACGTTACTGTTACAATGTGTGGTCTTACTGGCCGTGTACAATAGGGGAAGTGTGTATGAACCTGTCCTTAGCTATGTCTATATGAATTCTTGGAAGCCATGGGAAACAGGTTAAGATTTGCTCTTTTGCAAAATGACAGCTGCCAACTTCAGTGAACTTTTCAAGCAGGGGATTGAGGAGGCTGAGTATAATTACAAATAATAAGGGTTAGCCCATCCCAGGATGTACTATTTTTTTCCTAATTAAGTGAGAGCTTCATGGCTGAACAGTTAAATGAGGAAATAAATGTGAGTTACAGTATAGCTGGGATGTATAAAGACAGATCACGTGCTCTATTGGGCTAAGCAGTCAGAAATTACCTTAAAAGTAAAGCAATATTTATTTGTGGGGGGAAAAAAAAAAACACAAAAAAAATCAAACCAAACAAACAAACAAAAAATCCAAACCCCTCAAAAAAACACCAAGAAAATATTTTCCTTGGGCAGGTCATGCTGTGGAAGTATAAACAAAGAGTACACCTCAATAATAATTGAAAATAAATAAATTGTAGTTTGAAAGATTTGTCCAGTGCACTTCATTTCTTGTACAAGTACACTTATTTTAAAGCTATATAAGATGTAACATGAAGAATTGCAAAGCTTAAATGAAGGATGGCGTTGCAGCTGAAGAACAGAGGCATTGTGGCCTGAGCATGTAGCATATTTCTTTTCAGAACATATATGTTATACTTGAAATAAGTAAATGTTTAAGTGCTATTGCAATATTCTTTTTGCATGTTTTGCTTTTATTCTTTACTAGGTACTACTTACAGTGCTGTGGAATTCCACAGGGCTCCATTTTGTCAACCTTACTTTGCAGCTTATGTTATGGAGACATGGAAAACAAATTGCTCAGTGGAGTGGAGCAGGATGGGTAGGGATGCTTTGTTCTGTGCTCTGTTACAGTAATGAGTAGTATATAGTATATGTATTAGATATTTTCTCTGAATTTTAATTTTGATTTTTCAAGGATTTCCAACTCTCCATTAGGAGTGTGGTGCACACAAACATCTCTGCAGCTTCATTGTCACTGTGTTTTTGTTGGGGGGAACTTGCCTGTTTGTTAAAAGATTGGGAAGAAAAGTGCTGAAAAGAAACTTTCCCAGATCTGTTCTTGTTACTACAAAGAGCACAGTATTTAGGGATGCTGTAAAAAGTCTGACAAGCTCTTCTTGTAAATCTAAGAAGTTTGTGGTTCTCCCACACCCATTCTGACATATGTGGTCTTTTGTCCTCAGACAAGGTGAGATACTCATTACAGGCTTTCTGATACTTGTGGCTTCTGTCTGAGGGCTTTCCAATCCACTGTCTGTAAGTCTTAACATTTTATCAAGATCACAGTTTTATTGCAGATATTTTACAAGGCATATAGACTCTTGTTTGAAGCTTTGTGTGGCTCTTGGTACATCTTCTAAGTCTTTATGCCCTGCTCATGCTTGCTTCTTAGGAGCTTGACAGAAACCTAGCCTGATAATAACTCTACCTCTATTAGCTGTTAAAACTGTGGTGTCTGTCATCTCCATGTGAACTCCATTCAGCTGAATCCCAGGTTAGGGTCTTTTAGGCATGAGGTGAACCCCGAAGCTTGTCTGTGTTCACACATCTCCCACTATTGCTGTGAATTCTGTCCCAAGAAAGAAAAATGAAACTAAGAATTGTGTAGAAGTGCTCCAGATACTGCAAGAATCTGGTATCTGTTTGTGTACCTAGTATTATAGTATTACACCTCCTTTCCTTGTCCTATGGACTAAGATACTGCAAAGTATCCCTTGGAAAAGCATAAACCCTTCATCCAAGAACGTACTGTAGGGTAGCTTGTGTGCTGTAAATTCCTGTCATGTTTCATGTAGCTAGCTCCTTTGATTGCCTTTTATTTTTTTTCCATTTATTTTTAGGAAATAAGTTGAGAATTTCTTCAAGAGACTCAATTTGGAGATCATATTGACCTCTGTCTTCTTTGGATTTAAAATGGGCACATTGTTGCTCTGAAAAGTATGGCAAAAATTGGAAGGGATAACATCTGGAAAAAATCTAACATCAGTTTCTTCTTGATTACAGAGTCTTGATACGTCTCATTGATGACTTTTTACTGATTACACCACATTTAATGCAGGCAAGAACTTTTCTCAGGTATGCTGTTTAAGACATAGTCTTAAAGCATGTGATAAGCATGAACACCTTTTAGTGATAAGCATGAACATCTTTTAGGCAATTATATTGTTTTTTGGTCTTTATACGTATAGGTATATTTGTTTCATGGGTTAATAATCAAGGGCTGGCAACCTGTGCTTGGGAAGACTCCTAATAGCTACATTCTTGAGCGCCAACTAACAATCTGTTGCAGCTCAGATGGCGGGGGATTCCTGCTGAAGTTTAGGGACCTAGCTACTGACATTAATGGAACTTCTAGCAGTAATTAGTAGTGGAGACTAACCAAAACAGCTGACAGTTTTCTTTTTAAGACCGTTTCCCCCTCAAATATTTAAGACGTCTTAGCTATATTCTTCAGATATTTTTACTGGGTGAGTGTGCTGCTACCTCCTATTCCTGAGGAAAGAATGCAGGTTTTCTCTGATCAAATATTGCTAAACATTTTCTGACCATTAAAATTCTGAGGTGAGTATTTGAAGATACTAATATCATGGTAGCATGCAGCTCACACACAGAAGTTTTCAAATGGTAATTCTTTAGAGGGCTTCAGAACTACCTTTTTTAAAAAAAGAAAATTGGGCTCCAAAAGAGGTTCCTGGTTACTATGGATATGAATGTGCAGTCAGTATCCAAGAAGATCTCTGCTGATGGAAAATCCACTTTTAAGGATCCAAAGGAGAGGTCTTAAAGAAGGGCTTAGCATCTGCAGTGCAATCAGTTGCATCATGCTTTTCAATGGTCAGAAAGATGTATCTCTGTTGTGAACCTGGAAGTTGATGGGGAAATCAGTTAAGTGCAGTTTGAAGTATAGATGGTACTAAATAGTGGATAAATGTACTTTGAAGACTTCATTTATCCTCATTTCCTTATCAGAACAGAAAAAAGTTCTGGGGTTGTGCAGAGTTACAAACTAAGAGGCTGAGGATGCCTCAGCTATTAATCTCTGTAACATCTTTACACCACAATGTCACTTGTGGTACCGTTGCAGATATTGTCCTCCTTGCCCTTTGAAATTATCTCTGTCTTTGTTCTGTATCAACTTGTGCACCATGTTGATTTTCTGTACACAAGTAGACTCTTCTGTACAAGTTTTCCAGAACTGCTTACAGATCTATGAAGTCTCTGCCACAAATGGAGTAGTAACAGTTTTTTCTAATGTAGTATTAGAACTGGGGGACTCAAGAAATTAATTTTGAGGAGGCAGCATTATGACTGTTACTCCCCAACAAGAAGACCTTACCTCTTCCTCTCACTCTTTAAAAGGATGGAAGCCTGCACGTGATTGCATCGCCAAGTAAGACAAACTGCTGCTTGTCCGTGAGATGACACTGCTGATCCAATGTGTAATCAGCAGGCATTCTGGCTGTGAAAACATCCTTAGGGAAAACTTTATGGGGAAAGTTCAAAACTTTTCATCAGATAATGAGATTTCTGTTATGTGGATTCTCCCTGTTTTTGTTAACTTTCAAACCCGGTAACTTTACATCTGTCTTTTCCCAGTGATTTTTGTCTCAATGGTTTCTGTGAGTGTGGCTTATGCAGGTTGTCTCAAATGTTTAATGGCTTAAGTTATTAGTTTGTATTAACCTGTAAAAGTTTTTCTCCATTATCCTCATGTCTTAAGCTTCTTTATTTATTATTAACCTTATTTATTTACCTCTAATACCTTTAGTTTTGTTTGTTTCTAGCTGTATGCCTTAACCTAGAGTTGGCCGTGTTTCCTCTTGTTCCTCAGCTTCTGTCCTTTCATGCGAGATCATGTGTCTTGCAGTGTCGTTTGGATTTTTCTTCACTTTTGTGGGGCTGTTATATTAGGCTAACTGTTGATATCTGTTTTAGGACTCTGGCAACAGGTATTCCTGAGTATGGCTTTTTAATAAATCCCAATAAGACAGTCGTGAATTTTCCTGTTGATGATATCCCAGGATGTTCCAAATTTAAACAGCTGCCAGATTGTCGTTTGATCCCATGGTGTGGTTTATTATTAGATATACACACACTTGAGGTTTACTGTGATTACTCCAGGTAAATAGAGTTTTATATTCCAGTGTCAGCTTTACTGTATATTGTATATAGTGTGAGAATCACAAGAGTGTCTTGTGAATGGTGTCGTTGAACTAACTGCAAAATAGATCTTACAGTTCCATTTCTTATACAGTAGTCTAAGCATTTTGTTATGCTGTGCAGCCTGCTATTTTCTTCATTCCATCCTCGTGGAGTGTACATACCATTAAGGTATGAATTGAAGCTGACAGAGCACTGGAGCAGGCTGCCCAGAGAGGTTATGGATTCTCCTTCTCTGGAGACATTCAGAACCTGCCTGGATGCGATCCTGTGCAACCTGCTCTAGGTGAAGCTGATTTAGCAAGGATGTTGGACTAGAGATCTCCGGAGGTCTCTTCCAGTAACCTCTCTTTAAACTAGGAAGCTTGACTATATACATAAAGCAGTCTGAAGTGGCATAGAACTTGGGACAGGGCAATATACACTACTGAAAAGTTTCTTTAAAACCTTTACATGCACTGCTAGAGATGGCATTAGACATTTGCTAAAGGTTAGCAAGAAGGAACTTTGAAGGATAATATTGCTGTCTTATTGACTGTATTTAGTATAAACAGCCCATGCATAAATTTAACTGGAAAATTAGAAGGACATTGCCCATCACCAGAGTGGTGAAGTTCTTTGGTAGTTTTCCAAAACAGAAAAGCTTGGTCAGTTTAGAAAATGAGTTCATATTACATGATTTTCTGTAGCAACAGAGGGCTAAAATAATCATCCAAACAGATTTATTCCCTAGCTGTGTTTCTAAAAGAAACGGCTAGCATTGATGAGGCCATTGATGCTACTGGTCTGGGAGACACTAATCAGAATCCTGAGGCTGTTAGTTACAAGAGCCTCCTTCCTTTTGATAAGCCTGATGTAAGAAACTGGAGCACCAGGGTGAACTGAGATGGCTTCCAGCCTGAGATCCTGCATTCCATGGATCACAGACTATAACCTGATTGTCACTGGAGACATTAGACCATGTGTTTTAGAAATACATCTAGTCAGTGTTTAAGGTTATTGATTTGGTTTATTTAACAAGGTGAATTACTCAGCCCTGAGGTACTGAAATCATTCCTTAGCTAATAGCGTTAATGCCACAGTGACTAGACTCATTCTAAATTGAAGGTAGTTGTAGTCATATTTTAGCTACTAGCTTGCTGATTAGCAGGCAATTCCTGTAACATGAGAAAATAAATGAGGCTTACTTTACAGAATTTAATTTAGTCTATTAGCCCATGGAGTTTGACTTTTTTTTTTTTTGTTTCTTCTTTTTGTAGTTATACCTGTACTTCTATCAGATCAAGCCTTTCCTTCAATTCAAGTAAGACAGCTGGGAAAAACATGAAATACAAATTGATTACAGTCCTCAAGCTGAAATGCCATAGTTTATTTCTTGACTTACAGGTGGGAATATGGAAATAGATGTTTGGAAATACTGTGATTAGTGATAACATTAAAACTGCTTTGAGTTATAACATGAAGAGTTGCTTTTGAGAGCTAATTCACACAACAGGAAAGGTTGATGTAACTAAAATGTGGGGTCTCAGCACTTTCCAGAACTGAACCTTCACAACATTGTTCACTTAGGTAGATAAAAGAAGTCTTAGAGGTTTAGTATGAGATGTGTGGTTTTCTCTGCTTTTCTAAGTCCTCTTACTCTGTGAACTTGAACAAATCCTGTTGTGACACTAAAATATTCCTATAGCTCTGTTTCTGTTCTATTCTAGATCAACAGCCTTAGAACAGTTTTCATTAACGTCTACAAGATATTTTTGCTTCAGGCTTACAGGTAGGTCACTGTCTTCTGCAGTAACTCTTGAATATTTTTGTTACTGTTTCATCACGTACGGAGGAGCCACAGGTTAGGAAACAGTGTGCCATATAAACATGCAGTGATAAATGTCAGTAGTAAGTCACATTACTCTTGTTTCAACATTGTTCTTGCATAATATTAGGGTCAGGATACAAGATTATATTGATGTGTGTGTTTAAGTGACACAGCTAAAAAGATTTTCAGTGTCTCAGTATTGACAGCTGACATCAAGAAAAGCAGTCTGTTCTGCTTCATGAGGATGACAGGAAGCCTTATCACTCATTAACCAGGTTGTATGTAGAACTTTGTATCTATTAAAATAATACAGAACTCTGACCTGTATAACTTCAGGGGAAGTTTCATTCTACCAAGTCAATTGCAAGTTTCTTAGCTGCTGATAATGTCCCAGTTGCTTTTTAGCTGGTAATAGTGTTGGGTTCTGTGAGCTGTTCTTGACCAGCAGAGGAAGTTCATGTTTTAAACAAGGGTAAGGGAAAGAAATCAGAACTGATAAGCAAGTTGGGAGAAAATGCTAATCTCTGTGGATTGTGAACTTTGAATGATTGGCGGCACTAAGTATGGGTTTGTTTATTGTTGTAACCTAAAAAGGGTATCGGAGGTGCTTCCCTCTTTACAGAAGTCAGGTGTTCTTTTGCTAGGCTCATACTTGTTAGGAAGTGACACTTGCTTCGTTTTTAAATTCCGTTTGGTCCAAATTCTGTCATTCTTGTGTCCAAGAAGTGTAATTGGGATCATCTAGTACAGCACTGATGTGTCAAACTCTTAAACTTCATGTTGTGAGTGACTTACAGTTTTTCTGTGGTGCTGGGCATGATTATTTAATTCCCTTTGCTCTTATGGTAACACTCTGAGAAGGTACATCTAAAAAACTGTCCACCATGCTAACAGCATGTCAGGTTACTTCAGCCATTGCTCTGTGGTGCAGCGTGTTTTATCCTTTAAATATTTTAAAACTCCAGAATTTCGTTAGGCGATTATGCTTCTGTTGGGTTAATTTAATAAACAAGTATATACATTGTTGAATAATTAAAAAATGAGCATTGTAAGCACTGACTATATTCAACATAAGTAGGTTTATAATGCAGTTTTAAAGTATATTCAAAGTGTAAGAGAGCATACAATAAAAGTAAGTTCCATAGAATTGGCTTCCAAAAAGACACAAGAGTGGGGATCTGATCTGTGGAAAGCTACATCATTTGGAGGCCTGTTTTCTGGAATTCCTAAACAGAATTTGTTGTGGGGTTTAGTTTTGTTTCTTCTTCCTCTTGCACTCTTCCATGTGGGTGTTCTCTGGCTGCATGGTCTGTGATACAGAATTGCTGAGGGTGTGGAGTTTTAAGACAGTCATGGTCCTCAGAAGAGAATGCTATTACTGAGGCAGATGCCTTCGAGATCTTTCAGGACAGAATTTACAAACATCATGTCTGTTGACACTCCAAGATGTGTATATATACGAGAGGTGTAGGATGTAGTGTTGATACAGGTAAAGGCTGTTGGGTCCTTTTAAATGTTGTATGGTGCCTAAGGTACGTAATCATACTTACATTGGAAATTGGAAATAACTTGGAATTAAATAGGCTGTTTTTGTGAACAGATTCCATGCCTGTGTTCTCCAACTTCCATTCAACCAACAAGTTAGAAACAATCCTTATTTCTTCCTAAGGATCATCTCTGAGACATCATCATGCTGCTATTCTATCCTGAAAGCAAAAAACGCAGGTATATTATGTTAATGTCTATGAAGTAAAGTGTTTAGTTTTTTTGGTTGTTTGTTTTTTTTTTTTCCCCAGACAAATAGAAAGACTTAAATGTGCAGTCAAGTCATGTAATTTTGAGGTAAAGATCGGGAATGGAAATATGGAGTACATGATAGGAATCACAGTGCATCTTTTTTTCCTCAAACTCAGTTTCCTGAAAATACAAAAATTCGCCAGGTTTTAGCTTTTAGTCCTCTGCTGAAATAGGAGACTTGATTGATTACATAGGATTTTAGTAAAAAAAAAATCCTTTGGAGAGATTTTCTAGAAGGAGAGAGGTCAGATATACTTCTTAATGCTCAATTTTCAGTGATATTATGTTCCTGTTCTGCCTCTAGGTGTTGCTTTAGGTAACAAAGGTGCATCTGGCATGTTCCCATCTGAGGCAGCAGAATGGCTGTGCTACCATGCCTTCACGGTCAAACTGTCAAACCACAAAGTTGTTTACAAATGCCTGCTTAAGCCCCTAAAAATCTGTGAGTATTTGTTTACTTTTAGTTTGAGATACAGCTAATTGTAATAAAACTTGGAATCTAGTGGATTTCTAAAGTTTTCTTATCACAAAGTGTTGTTCTAAAATGTACGTTAATGAGCTTCTTGATTTTCATCAAGTTTACTAAGAATAAGCAGGCAAATGAAAATGGTATCTTTTTCAGCACTGCATGTTCTAGAGCCTTATTATTAAGGGACAGCTATTGACACTTGGCACTCAGTAATTTGTATCCTTCAGGAGGCTTAAAGATTGGGTTAATCATGTAAGCATTCTCAGCAGGTTTAACTAAATGAAATGTGAATGCTCAGTTTTCTATTTTTAAAAATATAGATTAACTGTCAGTTAAATAAGTTCCTCCTGTAAATTCTTACCAAAAAAAGTATCACTGGAGTCACTTTGAAACAGCAGCACTTGCTGCATTGCATGTGCTATATTATAATAGAGTTCAGTGGTGGTGTCAAATCCCCAGCTCTTCTGCATGGTGAGAGAAGCTGTTTGTATACTTGACTGCTGGGGAGCTCTCTCTTTGACCAGTTGTGCAGTCTGTCCCCAGGTCAGCCACAAAAATAAAAGAATTTTCAGTTCTAACATACTAAAAGTGAACAGCAGTGAGTTTTTCTGAAGCAGTGAGTACTGTTTTTGAATTAACTGCAGTGAAGGGCTGTCTCTCAACACTGACTCTGTAATTCACTCTCTGAGTCATTACTTGGGTGGTTTTATTATACAATACCGAGAAATTCTTCAGTCTGTTTCCAGAATAACTCCTATTTGATTTAAAATATATCACAGGCTTCCCTTGATACCTGTGCTGAGGCCCAGTGCCCCAGAAACAGAGCAGTCCCACTTTCAGAAGTAAGCATTTCCTTCTTGCATCAAAGGCTTGCAGCAATGCCTGAGTGCAGTCAGTCTGGTTTTGGTGGTACAGTGTGAATGTATCAAAGATGTCACACATTTACAGGAAACAAACTGATGGCTGGGATTGCATCAGTCATGTTCCTGACAGCTATGGACTTTTGTATGGAGGAGAACCACAGTTATCTCTACCAAAGAAGCCTCCTCTCCTAGAGCTACTCACTGACACCAATACCAGAGGCACCGTATCTGACCACGGCTGCTGAGAAGCCAGTTCAGCGCCTCTGTGAAGGACCAGGGGACAGGAAGGGGGTGCTACTTGCTTCACTCGGAGAGGACAGAAACTGAAGAACTGAGCATAGAATGCAGTAGTCGCACTCTATAGGAGGGTTGCTTTTCTGGGAGCTGTGACACTTCTCTAAGACCCATATAGAGCACGTCTGAGTTTTCATTTCTTAATGCTGAAGGTTTTGTTCTTGGGATCTTTTGACTGGCAGACTACAGTCCAAGCCAGTGCTTCTCCATCCTCTTCTGTGCATGCTTTGCTATTGTATCTGACAGTGCTTTCAGGGTGGACGTGCAGCCCCAGGCAGCTTGGTTCTTCAGCAGAATCTTGTCTTCCATGGGTGTGTGCATGTGCCGTAGAAGTGGTCTCTGCTGTCCACAAAATCACACTACCATGAATACTAGGGAAACTGGGCCAGGAGGTAGAGGTGGAATTTTTCTAGCTGAGTAATAATTGTTGTTGAGTGCCTTCTGCTGTACCCGTGCCGCCCCTTCTGTAACCACAGTACTGACACAAAACTTGCATGTGGTTCAGGCCTAACTCTGTATGCAGTTTCTAACCCCAGAAGGGAAAGATGAGCATCTTATCAGTTGGGCTCTCTGGCAGAGACAATTGCCCTTGTAGAAATGGCATAACATTGCTTCCTGAGAACTGTTAATGTATTTGATGAGTATGGTGGGAGTGGAGCTGGAAAAGTCCAAAGGCAAGTAGAAAATTAGTGGTGAGGTTCTCTTGAAAAGTAGTTTCCAGCTATTCTTTTGTAAATCTTACCTTCGCTGGGGCAGAACCCATTCTTCACATCTGTAATGTCAAGACAAATCCCTCTTTTTATCAACAAGGCACAGTTTCTTTTGGAAATATCTGAGACTTCAAGTACAGTTTTGAAAGATCAAGGATTCAGAGATTATTTTCTTAATGGCTGCCTAAACAGTTAGCAGGCTGTGGCTTGTTTTTACTGTGGAACTTTGAAAATGGAATCTTTTCCTGTGATTGATCAACAGATCACTGGAGCCCAGGTAACTCGGATGCCATCTCTGAGAGAGCCCCCTGAAATCTTCACTCTACTTTCACTAGTCCTGTTCCACTTGTACTGCAGGCATTGATTCAATACTCGGTGGAGTGCTTCCATAGTTGCTGCTTTTATGAAAAGTTCCCAAAACCTCTACTGGGTAATTTGGCAGGAGAGTAGCTGTTTGGGGTCATCTTGTCATGCCACTTTACTACTCACTGGTGACTGTAATTTTGAAAGATGCTTTGAGTGCATGTATATTTGCTTCTCACCTGCCTTTCTCCTTCCTTTAAGAATTGGTTGAAGTTTTAAAAATTATTTCAAACTTGTTTTGAAAAGGAGCTGAGAAGGCACCGTATGCCCCACCTAGGGCCTGAGCAGGAAGGAAAGTGGGGCATCAATATGCTGCTGCCATAAAGCTGTAAAAAGACATCTTGTGATCTGTAGCAATAAGTCATAGGCATACCCTTGGTGCAAACATGCATCATCTCCATGTCTCCAAGATCTCTGATCCTATATAAAGGTTATTTTTCAGTCACCTGATTGTACATGGTGTTTATATTTGTGTTTTCTTCCAAATTTAGTAAGATACTAAGTCCCCCAGTCCCGCAGGCATGCACAAAAATCCATTAAAAAAGACATTGATAGTTTTTTGTTCGGTCTAAGTTCATTTTGTTTAGCCTGCATCAGACTTCTCTCTGGGTAGTTACTGCAATCAGATCTTTGTGCTGTAGAGAAGGTTACTACAAAGCTGAGTGGTATGTAGACATACCAGAGATAATTTTAAACGCTGTATTTCAAGTTTTGACTTACTTCTGGAAATCAGGTAGGATGTGTGGATGTCAGAGTAGCTGTGACAGGGGAGTCACTGGTTCTCAGGTGTGTTCCTGGAAAGTTAGCTTCATATCACTGTATGGCACAGCGATAACCAGGGCTGGCAATAGCACTTGTATTAACTTAACTACACTTTCTGAAGTCCTTTTGGAGTTTGTATTGGCTAGATAAACCCTATTACCCCTGTAAGATCGTGTTGTTGACAGGGCTTGATGTAAACATTCTTTTTTTTTCTCTTGTGTCTGTGCACATGCCTTGCCATTACTCTTGATGGGAATCGATATCAAGCTCATAGGTTTTGGGGAGGAGTTGCTTCCCACTATTCCAAAACCTGTTAAATATCAACATCAGTGGCTTGTCAGTATGAGTTGTTATCATTCTTCAGAGTTAAGTATTTAAAACTTAGTTACTGTTTAACATCCCTCGTATTATTACCAGTGGGGAAAGGAGCAAGAGTCTTTCCTTATCGTGATAAGATACAAATACATCATCTGTCTCCCTTCCAAATACAGAACAACTGTTTGTTGAACACTTCTGCTTTTCTGCATCATTGACAATTTTGCCAACTCCATTTGGGTAACAGACTTAAACTGTTGCTAGGATTTTACATGTTCCTCCCCATCGTTAAAAAGTCCTTCTTATTGTCTATAATTCTGTTGACTATAGACTCAGTCACCTTCTGTGTTTCAAAACTTTTATGACCTCTTATAAAAATGTAAGAGCCTTGTTTTTTATTCTCCAAAATTTTCCTCCTTAAGAGTAGCTTCCCAGTCACCCCCTCTTCTTTTAGAAGGAAACACAGCAGGGGAAATGGCTATTGCCAGTGCTATAGCAAAAGGTGCGTTTTCCATGTGATTTTTTTTTTTTTAATCTTTTTGTGTATTATCAATACTTAGCAGAGGCTAACATTGTCATATCTGAAAGTAGAGGAGGGGAAGAGAAACAGTATGGGAATACCTTCCTGCTGTAGGTAAATATTAGCAACCAGATAAGGACCTGTAGTGTTGTTTAAAATCAGGTCTTTCAAAGTAGCTGTGGATTGACAGAAGGCCTTTTTTGGTGAATATTGTTATTGAGAAAATGGTCCTATACTTAAAAAAAAGTTAAAATTCTTAAATCCAAACAAAGAAGAATTACAGAGACATAGTAGGAGGTATTTGTTCCTTAGTTTTCGTAACTTAATGTACGATTTTTAACTTTATTTGTTAGCCTGATTTAAGGGCAGAAGAATATTATCTCATTTTGTTATAGATTTTTTTTTTATCCTTCAACTTTTTTATTGGATTCAGCTAGTATTGATTTCATTACTTTATTATCATATTTCCTAAAACGGAATTATTAGTTGCTTCCAGTGGTAATGGATTGTTTCTGATATTTTGGTAGGTAAGATGCAGCTGTTCAGGAAGATCCCAAAGGATACTATGGCATTACTGAAGACAGTGACAGAACCATCTCTCTGTCAAGATTTCAAAGCTATCTTGGACTAACTGGTTGAAGATGATTTCATAATCTTTCCAGGTTTGAAAATAAATGCTGTCTCTTTAGCTGGCTTTCCTCTGCAGTTTATTTAGGTAGAGTGGACCAAAAGCAGCTTCACGCAGAAGTTTTCCATGTTTTGTTTTGTTGTTTCATTGGTTTTTGTTGCTTGCTTGTTTGTTTGTTTGTTTTTCAGATCCTACACAAGGTCTCAAAAAGAGCAGACACTTTTGTTAATACCTTCTAGGTGGTGCTGGCCTGTAAATTCTCAGGCTATTTAAAGTAATTGAGTTGTTTTTGTCCAGTAGTTCCCATCTTTTGATGAAGGCATCATTAAACTATGTTTTGTACAAACAGATCTACTTTCCTGTTTCAGTGTGTTATTTCTGAAGAGCTGTTCTGTGCTTCTCTGTGTTGCAGACTATTTTATAATAAATTGTCTGGTTAGTTGCAATGATACATACTTGTCTCCAATACCTTTATTGCAGAGTAATTTTTAACATCCTGCCCAGCTGTGTTATGCCCTGAAAGACAATTACCTGCACAGGGCAAGTGCATTTCCTGGCATTGCCTAGCAAGGCAGAGAACACAACTAATATATGCCAAAATTTGAGCATCAAAGCTGGTTATGTTTAGTGTGTGTCCTATATATTTTGAATAATTGGTGATGGTTTTTAATACAGGGATATACAGAACAATGGTGGTTCTTTTTTATCTACAAATGAAAATTTGATAATATACCAATTACTCTTCTATTTGCGTTTCCTATTCTTTATTTAGGTTTATCTTGGGCTCTATAATGTTACCAAAGTTCCATCTAGCCCTGGTGTTGGTGTGTTGTGCACAACTGAATTTTCCCCTGTGGCTGCTCAACACTGGATCCTGTTTCCAGCATCACTGATCCTTTCTGTGTGTCAAGGTTTAGGGCTGGGCCAGCCACTAGATGAATGACAGATGCTATTAACCCCTCTGCCTTCCCAAGGGAGAAGAGAAAGTGAATAAGGGAGCAAGACTTATAGACTGGAAAAGTAAACTAAAACAGCTTTAATGAAAATAATAATAATTAAATGTGTACAAAACCAGTATTGAACACAGACCCTACTGGTGGCAGATATGTCAATTATGTCATTTGTCACCACTGATGCTGTGGAGCAGGCACTGGGGAAGTCCCAGACTGGGCCCAGCAGCAGACAGGAGCTAGATTCTGGTACTGGATTCAGGAACACACAACTTGGGATTGAAGGCAGAACAGACAGAGTCCTCCTTAGATGCTAGGCCTTGAAGAAAAGAGTTTGAGCCTCATGATCCCTCATCTTTATACAGAATATGACATATATGGGATGGAATCCTTCGTCGGTCAGTTTAGGGTCACCTGTCTCGTCCACTCTTCCCTGCAGGAGCAGCCTTTTACTTTCTGCACAAAATCTGTACAAAAGATTTAGTAGTGACCTTGGTCTGCACACCAATCCTTGGTAGTAGCTCTAAACTTTGGGTGTTAGCACTGCTAGAAGCAGATGCTGCCTGCAAAACTGTGCCATTAACTTCAGACAGTGCAGTTAGTTAGAAGAACCGAGCTGAAAAGTAAAACCACTGAACAGAATTAGTTCTGTTCTCACTCAAACCAGGACAATGTGGCTTCTATGGGATGCTCTAACATGGAGAATGGAGCGAATGTAAACTTCAGTGATGGCTTAGGTGAGCGCATTTTTCCCTGTATCACAATGGTTACTCTGATAATATGAACTGCCAGTGTGATCTCAGCTGAGGGTTTAACTTTATGCAAGTGCAATAAGCGTAATGATTGCAATTCTCTGAGCTGATGTTTACCTTTTCTCCGTAAGTACTTGCCGAGTCATCAGTTTTACACAGTTAACTGATGTTCCCAAAGGCTATTTGTAAACGGATGCAAATGCAACACAGAAATTGCATTCATTTAATTTTAAAATATTTTCTATTCAACAAGTCAAGTGAAAATAAGGCTGAAAGGAGTATGTGTTTCAGCAAATGGAGAATTTGTAAATATAAGGAGGAGCTGGCAGTCTGTACTGGAAGCTTGTACTTGCTGCTGTGGCTTATGATAATTGGAGAAAAAATGCTGTGAAGCATGTATAAGGAACAGATTAACCATAATAATGACATAGTTTTAATGCTCTAAAATGAGATGTTTATACTTTTGGGAAGGTAGAAATATTCCTTAAATGTTCTTCTCTACAGACCTGATCTAAAAGAAATAGTGCTATTATGGTGGTAAAGTATTTTGTACTTAACTGGTAGCAAGGTACTGTGTTAAACAGCAGCTGCTGACAGGACAGGTTAGGGTGATTGAATAACTTGAATCTGGAAATATTAAAAGAGTTTAGGAGCATTCTGAACCTGTAATGCAGATTTTCAATAATCATTGTAAAGCTGGGAAAACTGCAAAAGATTTGAGGGTTGGGGGGAAGGCTAAGATTGTCTCAGTACTTAGGAGAAGGTAAGTAGAGAGCTTGAGAATTTAGCTACTCACTGTGACTGCACTGTGCAACCTGTGTGACGGTGTTGCAAACCACTGTGCAAGTCAGCTTGCTGGAGGCTTTTTATGGGGAGGAAGAGTGATAGGGCTGAAAATTGTTTGTAGTGTCAGTCTGCAGGTCTGGAAGAAAGGAATTTGACAATAGGCACTCCAAAAGAAAATTGTAGCATCTGAATGCATCCTTGAAACACACATTTCTCCCTGACCGGTTCCTTTTGGGAGGGGATAATGGACTGTGAATCTCAATACTGAGGTAAGTATGAAATGTTACAATGCAGGGAGCCATGTGTGTTCCAGAAGGAGTATCATTTTCACTTTGCAGCTTTTAGTTACTGATTTATGATAATTTGGATGCTTCCTTATTTTTAGTGCTGTTGCTATACGCCTTCTAAGTCTTTTTCTTTTAATAGGTGCTTGAGCTCCTTACTTAAGGCTGTGGATTCTACTTAAAGCTGAACGTCACCATACTTGTGTCTATAGATTTATCCCCAGAGAATCCAGGCTATCCTTACAGCCTAGACAATTCTAGAAAAGTTGTCTGTCAGTGTGTAAGTTCCCAGCGGAGTATTATGACAAAGATGATCTGATGGGATATGCAGATAAAAGCATGGGAGGGGAGTGAGCGTAAGTAGAAAGTGCTTATAATGCAAAACTTCAGACCAGTTTCAGTTCCATGTTTACATGCATGTGCTTACTCAAGTTACCAAGTCAATCATGCCACTCCAGAGAAAAATGATGCTGTGATTCATATAAACAGGAAAGGGAAGGTTGTAGTGGTGATTTTACTGAAATACAGTTACAGTTCTGGCACAGGAATTTTATTAGAGGTCACATCAGAAGTGCACTGAGAATAGAAAACAATGTTCCTGCAAGAGTTGCTCAAAACATCT
Organism: Chloroceryle amazona; assembly: GCA_027560015.1. Lineage (NCBI taxonomy): Eukaryota > Metazoa > Chordata > Aves > Coraciiformes > Cerylidae > Chloroceryle > Chloroceryle amazona. Next base: position 35,006 of record JANHFX010002966.1, read on the forward strand.
TCTGCATGCTTACTTCTGCTAAACAGTAACTTCAGCTAGTACGTTTCCCTGTTGTGAGTTGTTACTGGAGCTGAAAATGGTCTCCTCCCTAAATCCTGTCCCAGTCTCAACTCTGTGTCTGGCAACCCACTGAGTCTCCTTTCTGGTGAATGGGAAGGGGCAGTTCAAAGGTCAAGAAGTCTGCGAGTGCCATGGCAGTGTCTTGAGATAGATTTATAGACTTGGAACTCTTGTAAATGTAGTTTGTTTCCTCAGCTTGTGTCTGTATTAATTGGATGTGTTTTTATTTAAGAACAGATCTCTGACCAAATACTTAAACCTGCTCCATATGTTCTGCATGTATGATATTAATGAACATCTAGCTATCTGTAGTCAAAGACATGAATACAGAGTGTACACTTCAGTTAATTAAACATATTATTATGTATCTACAGCTTTTATATGAGTATATGCTCAAAATTGCAATGATATTGGGTTTCTTTGTTTATCATTCATTGTGGAAGCCTTTTTAGCTCATAGCCTTTCAAATTTAATTTGCAGCAGGCAGAGTGGCAATGTAAATCTCATTGTCTGGAGCTTTTACAGTGCAGTGCTGCAGATCCTCTAGGAGTTTGCTTAGACCTTCGCGACTTGTGAGGTTTCTGCTGACAGAAAATGTGTTTCCATGATGGGGCACCTGCCCCTCTATTGAATTGAAGGCCTGGGGCTGTTGGCAGGCTACTGTGAGGAATTGCTGCACCATCATCACACAGACCATTGGCCAAGTCCACGGCTCTTGGAAATAAAAGTATGCAGAACCCAGGCACTTAACTGCTTTGTGGGTGTTACTACTCATCCCACATATTGGAAGGACCAGGAAGCTCTGGCCTGGCAACTGCTGTGCCCACAGATAGTTTACCTGCATGTTCCTTCCAGCAGGCAGGGGCACAGTGTGCTTTTGATCCTCTGGTGGATCTCATGTGACACACTGGATACCACTGTTTCTAGTACCATCCCTGCTCCTGTCTAGGTTTAGTTGCAGGACAGGAGGTTGCAGCAGCAGCTCTGTGAATGGGATACAAAATCTAAAAAACGAAATTCTAAAAAAAAAACCCAAACTTTAATTTTCCTTGCTTGTTCCTTAAGCAGCAAAATAAAAATCATCCCCTTCTCCTCCCAGGCTTGCAGTTCTTGTACCCCTTTCAAGGAGTCTGCCTTTGCTCAGCAGTTTGAGTTGGTCTCATTCTAAATGAGAAATTCTTTACAGTGAGGATGGTGAGGCACTGGGACAAGTTGCCCAGAGAAGCTGTGGGTAGCCCCTCCCTGGAAGTGTTCAAGGCCAAGTTGGATGGGGCTTTGAGCAACCTGGTCCAGTGGAAGGTGCCCCTGCCCATGGCAGGAGGGTTGGAACTACATGACCTTTAAGGCCTCTTCCAACCCAAACCATTCTATGATTCATCTTCACTGTGTGGCCAATTCCCAGTTACCCAGTTACTTTTAAGCCCTGATAGTGCATAGCCTATCACAAGGCAAAATACTGCAATTGCCTCCATTTTCCTTAATCTTCCTCTCCTTTCTTTGATTCTCTTATTTTCTCAGCCTAAAGGCTTTGCCGTATCTTATGCTAACGTACTTTCCCTATATTTTTTCAGAGGCTGCTGGTTGCTCAGTTATCTCAGTGTAAAGAATCCTCATTTCCCATCTCTGCAGAGTGACCAGGATCTGCAGCTAAGTACAGAAAAACCTGGTTTTAAGTAAAGATTAACTTCATTCTCATGTAAGGTTGCAGGTCACTGTGAGGCTTCCATACATCAGTACTTTTATTACAGTATTCAGTTACTGTGTTCAGTATGAGAAATTAAGGGGAAAAAACTGGGGACATTTGTTTTCACAGTATTTTCCACTACAGTAAATTCTGTAATCCACTAAGGTAAGAGATTTGTGCAAAATTAATTACTCAGATTTACTTAGTGCACTTTCTTTTAACTGCTGATGCTTTATTTTTTGTCTTTGCAATACTTGAGAATATGAAACAATCACATAATAATTGCTATTTAAATGTGCATAGGGATTTACAAACAGTAGAGTGTAATGGACAAAAGGAGTCCTTGCCCTTCAGGAGCTTCCATTCTACATCTCTGAGAGCAAGGCTACTGAGTGAAACTGTAGGTGTTTATGTTGCTGAGCCTTAGGAACAGACTTGTTTTTTTGGTTGGTTGTTTTTTGTTTTTTAGAAGAGAATTGAAGGAAGATAGAGGGCAGTTGAAGTGACCAGCAGGCTTTTGAAATTTAAACTCTGTCTGGAGAGAGACGTGAAGTTGGTAATGCATGAAAAGAGTTAAAGGGGCTGGTACTTGGTGGGTCGGTAGGATTCAGGACAAGATGTAGGAGGGACAAGATTAATGTAACTGTTGTGAAATTGCTTGAAAATAAAGAAAACATAGCAGCACTGTTTACAGAGAGTGATAGTGATTGACTAAGCATATGAGCTGCATAAACCAGGTTGGTTGGATGATACCATACTGCAGCTAATCACGGCTAACAAAGGTGGTCTTATTTTTACTTACAAATGGTTAAAACTGGTATTTATTCTTTTGAATAAGAAAAGTTGTTGTTAACCCCCTGACATGAAAACACTTCTGGTGGCACAAGGCTTGTGTCCTCACTTCTGCGCATTCGTTTGATCAGATGGAAGAGTGCTACCAGAGGTACAAACACACAAGGAAGGACAGCCAACAGCACGCAGATGGCCAGTACCCAGGGTGGGTAAACTTTCTCCTGCTTCATAGGGAAGCCTTCCTATGGAGATAAAAAGGCAAGCAAAAGAAATAATTGGTAGGTATACTCAGATTTTGCTATGATTTCTATTTGTATTTTCTTATGCTGTTACAGTAAGGATAGCAAAAGTTTTGTTCTACAGTAGTATTCAGTGGACATGTCCTCTGTATGCACTTCTTAAGGGTCTAAAGATGGCTGTAAATGTTTTATGGTTTCAAAGATTTACAGCTGGAAGTGTGACACATTCCTAGGAATGCAGGGGTTGTCCAAAGAGTTATTAAACTTTCACCCTCTCGTGGTTAAGTTCTGATTATTCTTGAGTGCTCAAAGTTTAGCTGGTTTCAGCAATTGCCAAGAATTCCTTTTGCCGAATAGGGAAGATGTATGAGAGATTCTGAGGGAACGACAGTAATGCAATATCTGCAAGTCTATGCTGTGAGTTTTATTTGGGGATGATAGATCCTTCATGGCCTTTGGAGGAGACACCACTGCTGTGTAATCCCTGGGTAGTTTAAGATGAGAATTAGTCTTCAGACCCTTACACAAGGAATATTTGAGAGGGATCCAAGAAACTGCAACTGACATGAGACAGTGACGTCCATATCAAATGTTCTCAGCATTGACATGTGTTTGGTGCTGAAGTAACTAAACAAAACTGTTTGGTGCTGAATTAACTAAACAAAACTGCGCCCCTCCCTGCCTGCTTGTCAAATGTGCACATTCATATATTCATCAGGGACCAGCAGTTCTTATTGAGAAATGTTTCCATTTCTGTTATGCAGCTCTAAAGCTCTGCTTATACATTTGTTCCACCTCTGAATGCCCTGTACATCTGGACTGTGTATGAGACGTTAAACCCGAAAAGTTCTCTGCAGTACACACATCTGTAAGACATCTGAGCACCAGGGTATGTGGGACTCCTCAAGAAGAGGCTCTGTTAACAGAAATGCTTTTTAGTGTGTGTAAAGTCTGTGCATACTGGAGCTTTCTCATTCTGAGCATTGCATCACTTCAGACTATGTACATAGGTAAGCTGTAGAGGGCAATCATCTTAAAGGACCTAGTAAGACTGAAAAGTATACAACTCTTACTTGTACTGCAAGTTTTGAAAATATTCAGGAACGTACATATTTAGGGTTCCAGGCTGCATAGCTTGATGGCTTCTGTATCTGAAGAATAACAAAGGCCATGAAGACAATTAGGAGAAGCAGAGGGCTAATAAACCTCCATGTGATCTGCCAGTAGAGGTTGGGTTTTCGTCCAGTCATCTGTTTCACATCTTTACTGAACCTTTTAAGAGGAGGCATGTTTATGATAATGTCAGATCTAAGTGGTAACAGTTTCACTTTTTTCATATTTTTTGTGAGTTTTAAACACATGGTACAGCTCCCTAAATCTTTGCTAATCCATACCCTTCCTTAATAATTTACTATAGACTTAAGTAAATAATAACATCAATTAAGTAGGTCTTTATTGATCCTTACCAGGGATGAATGATAATTTACATTGTCAGTTTACATTTCCTGAGCACCTAGTCTAAGGTTTCTAAGCACAAATAAGTGATGACAATGTTACAGCAGCTTGGTAGAACTATTCAAACATTTGTAAAAAGACAAAATTGCCAAGGGAACAAACATAGCTTGTTAGCAAGGTGTCTGAATTAAACAGCACTGAGCAAATCAAATCAGGTCAGGGACAAAATTATTGCAACCTGCACCAGCTTCCTCTGCAGCTGGCAGTGGCAATTGTTTGGACATGGAGCTAATTGTTTACATATAGCTCTTACAGTTCTGTACGTTGAATGGGCAGTAGTTATATGGTTGTGAGTTTGATAGTTACATGATAACCCATATCTACCGTCAGAAAGTGTTTTGTAATCTGGAACAGGAATCATGATTTGTGTATGTTCAAACACCAGCTTTGTCTTCAATTCTGTTAATCTAACTGAAGATACTAGAAATTTTCTTGAGAATGAGGAAAAAGTGACTTGACCATGACCGTATCCCATAGTAACAAAGAGGAAAAAGTATAGGTATGTTAGCACAACAGAGGAAATGCAGCTGCTGTGGAATCCACAGTCTGCTGTGGCGTTGGAAAACAGATTTTATTGCTACTTCTGTATCATGGAAGGTTGAGGCAAGGTGTATGGGCAGCAGGGGTGGATGTGTGAAATTGGCTATCATGATATAGCCAATTATAGTTATCACCACTTAACATGGGAAGTGCTTCAAGGATCTTAACCGTGGATCTAAAAAATTCAGTGCAGGAACTTTAGCTGTAATTGGGGAAGATTGTTGCAGGGTTTTTTTCTTCTTCAGTTTCTTATTTTTAAGATCATAGCCTATGATAAGACTGAATTTGGGATGATACTGAAGCACCTTCATATGCCACAGCTGTGGCCAAACAAGAGTTCACTACCTATATAGTGTACAAACTGATCCACAAAAAATAAGGAGATTTGTGATGCCAGTGCCAGGACAAGTATTGGAAAAGGCAAGTTTCAACATGTAACTGAGTAAATTATAGAAGGGAAAAGATTCATCTTACTGAGAATTGGGGAAATACCTGGCCTGTAAGGTTAAAAGAAAAGAAGACAGGTTTAGTCTAAATCAAAATGAGATAAGGTTTTTGGTATTTACAATTATAAAAGATGTAGGAAAACTTTTAAACTAAAGAGTTAATTTAATTGGTGTCTATGACTGTGGAGATTCTTAGCACACACATTAAGCCTTTTGACATAGGGGAATTACTGCATGAAGTTTGAGGGGAAAAATAAAAAATATGCAATAACAGGAGTATATTTGAAAGATGGTGTAACTCCTCTTGGCCAAAGAACTATGATGGCTGTTTCTAGCTTTAAATTTAGGATTCCCCCTTCCATAAGTGCTATATGTAGAGATCATCCTCCCTGGTTTTCAAATATGGGAGATTTGAAGGAAAGAGGGCTAACTACATTCACAGAACTGGTAAATGCTACAGAAATAAGTTAATATTGTATACCTGTATGTAACATATGTGGATGTAGAGGAAAATGCTTTTGTCTCTTAAGAGAAAAAAAAATCTACATGTTTTCAACATACCTTTTAATTTTATAGACATATACTACCCCAATCACTTCAAAGAAAGCAATGACTAGAAGAGGCAATGAGCCTGCATAGCTGTCGAAAATGTCAATCCAGTAGCTCCCCGATCCCAGCGTAAAACACAGAGCAATGAGGAAGCAAATTAGACATATTATACCTGGAAGGAAAAAAAGGTATCTTTGTTACTGGAGTACTGAACTAAACTTGGTAAGTAGATCTTTGTTCTAAATTATTTTTGCAATTGTTCTAGTTATTTTTACTCTCTCTCCATCAACGGAGCTACAAGCAGCTGTTTTTTTCCTTGAAGGAGCTCACATCATTGACCAAACTCAGTTTTCCTCTGCGTGTTGGCCGAGAGGTACCACTCTGTTGCAGGAGGAATGCACTCGTGTGCATCCTTCAGTTGCTAGTACTCCCAGCAGGTAGCCTGGGCTGTGCTGTGCTGTTGCCCTATCTTAATTTTTGTCTGATGGAGTGAGTTTCAAGTGCCTTCATTTCCATGCAGCCACTGGCTCAAAGCACAGGCCGCCGGCCCCTGAGAAGTGTAAGGGCTTGGATTTCTGCCCCCCCTTTCCTCAAAGGGCCCAGAGCTACAAATGTGTATGTCCCTTATGTCCCAGCGTGTATGGTTTAGGTTTCACCATACCTCTGTACAGTCTGTTCCCCTTTAGCCAAGGTATGGATTTAGGATAATTGAGAGAAAAAGTAGGAAGGAGGGAAGGTGTTTCTGGATGCCCACATGGGCTGCAAATCAATTTGTATGTCCTTGTGCTGTGTTATTAACTGCTTCTGACTATGAGATGGCCTTTGTTTCAGTGCTGTGTAAAATTGGCTCCAGAGTTGTGTTGTTTTTTTTGTGGTTTTGTTTGGTTTTGTTATGGTTTTTGTTTTAAAAATAAAATCACAGAATTTCCTAGATTGGAAAAGACCTTTAAGATCATTGAGTCCAATCATTAACCTAACACTGACAAGACCTCAGCTAAACCATATCCCTCAGCATGACATCTACACAACTCTTAAATACCTTCAGGGAAGGGAACTCAACCACTGCCCTGGGCAAAGCTGTTCCAATGCCTGATAACCTGTTTGGTAAAGAAATTCATCCTCACATCTGATCTAAACTTCCCTTGGTGCAACTTGAGGTCATTTTCTCTTCTTCTATCACTTGTTACTTGGCAGAACAGACCAAACCCCACCCCACTAAGGTCTCCTCTGAGCCTTCTTTTCTCCAAGCTAAACAACCCCAACTCTCTCAGCCACTCCTCATAAGACATGTGCTCCAGGCCCTTCACCAGCTT